>JAAGNO010010557.1:0-33173 GCA_033439905.1 Ceryle rudis
GCGCTGGGTTTGCCGGGAGTGGTGTGTTCCCACGAGGCTGATCTGGGGATGGGCCAGAGGCAGCTTCCTGGGTTCTGCAGGGCTTTGTGTCATAACAGGGGAAGGCTGTATAGAGGGGAGGGGAGAGGGGACGAGGGACGGGGGAGCGGCGGAGTTCGGCGCCCTCCCGCTGGTGCCTGGGGAGCGCGGGAGCCGCGATGCGCCGCCCGGCTGCTCGGGGACGCCGAGGAGCGATTAATGATTAGCCTGGGAGCCGGGGCTGGGCGAGTGGCGCGCAGGGCGCGGCCTCCGCGCTGCCTCCTGGCGCCCAGCGGGCCCGGCACCGGTGGAGTGGACGGACGGTGCCGAGCCCTGGGGGCAAAGGCGCCCACCTCGCTCTCCGCTCCACCTTCGAGGAGCCGTCTTCCGGACAGCGTCTCTGTTCGGCCCCCGTGGAGGTGCTCTTGAAGAAGCCAACGAGCCCCCCTCCCCGTCTCCGGCCTCTTTCAGGCCCACGGTGTCGGGGCACCTGGAGTCGGGTCTCACACAGGAGTGGGGCTGCTGGCCAAGGGGAGGGCTGGATTCCCCGGTGCCGTGTCCGCCTTCAGCCCGGCCCTCTCAGAGCAGCCCCGGGCACTGCGCTCTCTGCAGGGGCCTGTGGAGGCAGAGAGATGCTTGGTCAATGTAGCAGACGTTCAAAGTACCTACCATGGGGCTCTCCAGCAAAGCCTTCCCCATAGTGAGGTGAAAAGCTATACCATCTTCTGAGCTGGCTGTGGGAGTGCACGTTGAGGGTAGGAGTACATGGAGAGATTCTCCACTTTCTCGCATCCTTCCTGCTGGAGGGATCCTTTCTGCAGCCTGAGCCTTTTCAGGCTTTTTCCAAGAAAAAGGAATGAGTAATGAAATGATGGAGTTTGGTGATCCACTGGGTTGTTCTGGGTAGTCAGACTGAAAGCTGGCTGCAAGAAGCAGCAGAGGGATGGTTACAGTGCCAGGTGACAAAACGGCAGGTGACACGCTGTATCAGTAAATGCAAAGCAGTGTTCAGCAGGAGGGCAGCCCTAACTACCTATGCAAAGATGAGCTATTGCCACTCAGGAAAAAGAGCTTGGGGCCATAGTGGATAGTCCTCAGAAGTGACAGCTGAGGAATCAGCATGGGAAAAAAATGCAAAGGAATACTAGGAATTAGGGATAAAGAAGGGAAGACACAAAATAGCTAAAATATATATGGAGGCCTCCCTTCATCTCAAGGTGATATTCCAGGAACGTGAACAAATTGAGGGGAGGTGGGGAATTCAAGGACTGCGGGACGTTCGTAGGCTCTTGCGCCCTTATGGTAAAAGCTGCCATCTTGCAGTTTTCACAGGATTCCCTAAGGTTTTATGGGAAGGGCAGGCCAGACATTGAAACGCTGCCAGCAAGAATACAGGGATGCAGAGGACAACTGAACTGCTCAGTGGCTAACACCAGCAGCTACTCAACTGAGAAAAGGCAGATGCCTTCCTGTGCAGCAGGATTTGGGAGAAAGACAAGGTACTGACAGCCTGTTTCTGTTACTGTCAGGTGAGCTCAGTTGCCAACCAAAGCCATTTATTTTGAGTCCTCCTTGGCATTGCTGCCATTGTTTTCACTGTATTGAAAAATAAAGAGGAGAGCTTTACAGTTTCACCAGGAAGGATGAGTCAGTGATATCTGTGATATCTGCCCAGTCTTCACAGGCTGTCCAGAGCATCTTCCATCCAGCACATCATCTTCTGCTGCCCAGCTGAAGAAAGATGCAGACAAAATTCTTGAAACATTATCTAAATTAATTATTTAACATTAATCTTGAAACAGATTATTTTCTGTTTGGAAACCTGTTGACTCATCCCGAAGAAACAGTTGCTAGTAGAGGCAGAAATAGCCCTTATACACCACACATCTTCTAACTAATTTGCTTGATGTTTTTTAATCAATCTATTTGAAGGTGATCACATATTCCAAAATGTGACCAAAATCTCAAATTAGAATTTGCTGAGAGGGAAAAGTAGCCCAGGGCCTTTGAAAGTTCTTCCCAAGAGGGATGACAAGATTCCCTTCTGCTGCTATTTTGGTTGCCAGCTCCTTGTATTCCCTGAAAGCTAAAAATAAAAATTATTTTCCTGTGAATTCTTTTTTTGAATGAGACAGGTTTGTCAGTGCTTTTGTTAAAGAAATTCTCACATTAAGTATAGAAGTGACAAAGCTCGTGGCTATTTTACCATATTTAAAAGAAACCCAGAGTCTGCTTTGACTTAAGAATTCCTTGAAGAATCCACACAATGAAAGTTTTGAATTTTACAGTTATATTTTAGTCATTCAGCAGTACCAGTCTGGAGTACTGCTGTATACACTGGACATGGCATTAGAGAATTCCCTGTCTCAAACCTATAGAAAATTAACAGGGTGAAGTTTAGAGGTTAAGGATTAATTGTCAGCTGCTGTTGTAGGGATCCATCTTACTCACTTCTACTGGAGACTCTTGCACAGGATAGAGTCTAAAAAACAAAACCACAAACCTACTGAGATTCCTTTTTTTTAGAAACACTATTTTTTCATCTTTGGGTCAAACATTAAATCCACTTCCTTCAAAGCTGCCATATGTCTCGGGTGGGCATGCATCACCTCTTCTTCACATTCTGGGCTATTTTGTGGCAGCAATAGTTGCCTGACAGTCCTTATATTTAATAAATCAAACTGAAGAATGTGCTGTGACCCCTCAGCTACCACAGTTGGAGGTCTGCTGCTCTGTGCACACTTTCTTAGCCCAGGCTCTTCTGCAGAGGTGTCTCTGCAGCAGCCTCTAAGCCACATGCCAGATCTCTACATCAGCAACAAAACCTTTATATTCCCAGGAGCCTAAGTACATTTTTCCTCTCAGCTTTGCTATTCCAGTTTTTGGTTTAACCACTTAGTTTAATACATGATATTTGCCAACAAAAAAAACCCCAACACCTTCATCAGCAGAAAAATATTTATAAATGGATCACCTGTCCATGTAGAGGCATCCAGAGATTTTCACAGTTCCTCAGAATAAAAACTATGTGTGAATGGAGTTCCCTGCTTCTGTTTAGCAGGGGCTTTCGAGCACTTTGTGGTTCAGCCCCTCCCCAGACACTGTGCTGCTCAGAGTTTCTTCTTCTTCTCAAGGAACATGCCCTTTTGCTTCTACAAGCCTGCTCTTCTTTTAAAGGGCACTACAGATGTTTATCTTTGTTCCATTTTTATGACGAATTTCATTTTCACCTGCCTCGCTGCAGGAATAACTGGATCCTCTTAACTCTGCTGAACAGGATGCCTGTTGTGATCATTACCCCCGCGGTGTGTGGTCTGGAAGAGCAGATCATAGAATCATAGAAAGCCTTGGGTTGGAAGGGACCTCCAAAGGTCATCTAGTCCAACCCCCCTGCAGTGAGTGGGGACATCCTCAACTAGAGATGCCACCTACGGTTTCTCCCTGAAGGAGGCACACTGGCCTTCAGAAGGTGACACAGCCCTTCTTTCCCATACTGCGGGAACAAGCCTATAGACAGAAATCCTGATGTCAGCTCTGGCTGAGAAACAGAACAGCAGAAGATTCTGTCGTCTGTCTCACGGGACAAACTCAAAGCTCCATCGCACCAGTTATATAGGATAGATTAATGTAGTTTGGTTGTAGGCAAGTCTAGCAGACATCATCATCACCAATGCAGATAGGAGATACAGTCAAAGACCTTTCCTGGGGGGAAGATTATGCTCAGCTGAGTTCAAACTAGCAAGAAGAGTTCATATTAGAAAAATAAATCAACAATTTTCAGTGCCATAGGACTGTACATCAGATTTCTCACAAGTTTGGATACCCAACCTGCTAGGAAAAGTTAGCTAAAATCATCCAGCTTCCAAAGGCATGTACAGGTTTAATAATGAAATTAAATCCTGTTTCTCAACTATAGCATAGTATACAGTTAAATTTAGATGCAGTTTGTCCTTTTTCACTACACAGACATTGACTTTTCACCTACTGCCAGTAATAAACTACCCATTTCAGAAAAAAATGGCTTATTAGTGTATGAGAAGGAACATCTATATCACTGTTAAAGAGATTAATAATGGCATTTGCTTGTTATTTGGATTGTGGCAGCTGTAAAAATAATACAGTGACTACAATGAAATAAATTAAGATAACAGAACTAAATTGTAATTTTCATGCCTATTCAGATGGACAAATTTATACATGAAAAGGGTATGCCAGAAGTTTTATGTCTGTGCTTTCAAGAGGACATCTTAGACAAAGACTCTTACCGGGAGAGAAGCAATAAAAGAGAAGAGAGGCTTTCATTAAATTTGAAGCTAACAAGTTTGATTTTATCTCACTTTCAAAGTAGCAAATCAATTTCTGGCAGTCAATATAGGTGAGAAATATAAAGAGGCCGAACCAAACTATTATTTTTGTAATATATTGTTACACTTTCATACAGAGATGGGTAATTATTTGCCTTGTCTTACCTTTTTAAAGTAACTTATGAGCAATTGCATTTGGCAGTAGAACAATCAAAAGGAAATTCACAGTACTTCACAGTAGAACAAAGAGCTGAAAGAACCTTATAAAATTAGGACCCCAAATTGCTGGTAAGGGGGGGTAGCCAACAATCAGCATCCTGACAGAGAATAGAGACAGGTTGTGCATTTTATCTGCCATTGCTGTGATAACGGACACATATTTGATTGCAGAGCTTTTCAGCAATGGAAGAAGTTTTTCCCCAAAGGAGTGTTGATGAGCAGTAAGACAAATATGTCTTAAGGACCAAGTAAATGCCACTTTGCGAGCGTCTCATATATGTCCAAGGGCACTGATGGGCAAAGACAAACCTCACAGATCTTCAGCATCAAAAAGAATAGATTAGGATTAAGAACTCCTTTCCCTAGGGTGAATTTCTGAAGATTTTTCCTTCTCAGTCTTGATTTGTAACCCCCAACTCATAGAGAAGGGCTGTCAAGAATTTTGAGAAGTTTTTGTGTCAAAAATGCCAATTCATCTGAACCAAAGCTTCTGCTAAGAGGGGTGATTTTAAAAAGATTTATTGACAGAAACCTATATTTTAACTTTGATTTATATGGAAAAATTTCAATTTGACATTTCCTATGTGAATCATTCTGCACCCGCTGTTCAAAGCAAATTTTGAAATCTGAAACATTTTGAAACTCATTAAAATAAAAATTAAAAGCGATGGAAGTCAAAATGCAATGCTTCAAAATGAGGGAATTGCACACAAACTGAATAATTTATATTTTGCTTATAGAAGTTTCCTCTTTACAGCTTAATTCAGGACACTAGACCTTCAGAAAAGCTAAACACTTCTTTATGGAAAAGGGTATGTAAGAGTCAAGATGACTATGCTTGAGATTATGTTTTAGAGCTGTTTCCTGGAGGGGAAAGTGGGAAAACTCTTTAGAAGTTACTGATGTTATTGTGACTGGAAGCCTGCTGTTAATGACTAAGTCTGCTTTTTTCCACAGCAGTCAGGTGCCAGGCAAGACAGATCATGCATTTCTTCCCACAGGTCATAACTTGACAGAAGTGGTTTTTAGTCCTTCTGTATTGATATTACTAGGAAGGAAAAGAAAAGAAAAAAAAAAAAACAACCCCAAAATAGAACATGCACAGACAACAGGAAAACTGTGACACGATAATACAATAAAAATAAATTAACAAAACAAAACAAATCAACAAAACAGAAAAACACAACAAACAAAACAGAGCACCCTCAAAGCTAGAGGTATGTTGTTTTGTGTAGCAAGCAGACCACCTGCTAGCAAACAAGGAGAAAAAAGCATAAATGTATGAATACAAAACTTTGCTAGTGTGGGTTTTAGTCACCACAGGACTGAGACTGCCTGGGCCAGCAGCCTGGGCATAGATGAAACCCTGGACTGTCTACCTGCAAAATCAGAGTTACAGCCTGAAAATGTACATTTTACCTTTATAGGAACACAGCTTGTGCAATTCTGAAGCTTAGTTTGCAAGTAATGTCACAAGTAAAGCTACCTCAATTCTCCATCTCTCCCTAGATGCATGGGAAATTCATGGTTTTAAAAACATATCAAAAAGCCATAGGCAATGTCTGAGTTTGCACTGAGCTGTGAAGATGACCGAAGAGCACAAATATCTTGCAAATGGCATTCAATTACCAATTTTTGTCCTGCATTTCATCCACAAACAGAGCCAACAGCAGCAGTGAAGAAATTTTGATAGAGAAGCAAGACTGTCTGGAGCGCGGTTTGGCTGGAAAGGAAAAGCAAAACCCTTCAAAGAAACATAGGACAGGCTTTTGCAATAGCTGAAAGATACACTTTATGCAAATGAAAACTGGAAGTTGGGCTTTGAACAAATACCAAAGCTGGGCAGGAATAGCTGAATGGTCTGAGATGTTATGAAATAATATACAGTTCACAGTAAACCAGAAAAAAACCTCGATGAAACTGTAGCAAGAGAGGCTGCATGGCTGTCTCTAGCGCATCTCCCTTTCTTTGTGCAAATGTTGTCTATACCTCTGATCCATGTGTGTTGGACAAATGTGCTCCAGACATAAAGCTGCTAACCCAGGGGCAGGTCTCCTCCTGAGCCTGGGGGTGTCCAGGACTTATAAACCTTGCTGAAATGTTTGTGGTTTTGCAGAAGAGAAAAAATAACTAAAACACTAACTTGCAAAAGACCCTGTAGCTTTCTTCTATGCACCCTTGGATGCTTTTACATCTGATGACTTGTTGCAACCCATGAGGGGTTTCGTCTTAGGGAGTTGGTGTGTTTGGCCAGCCTGCACCATCACCCCGGGAGGGTTCACTGACTCTCCCCCAGCTCACAGAGATGGATAGGGGCAGAGGGAAGGCGAGCGTTGGAGAAAGCTATAGCTTCCTTCCCAAAGACATGGGCAGTTTTTGTGTTTCCTAGTATAGAACAGCTAAATATTCACATCTGCAGCTTGTGTAGGGGTTGGCTGATCTTCCCAGAGACAGCCTGGCAGCATATCCTGGCCACAGGCAGGCTTGTGACCTGAGAGGAGTACATCACCCCCATGCAATGCAGCACCCAATACTTGTAAGTATATGAACAGTTACTCTGGCACTTTCACAGCAAACTCAAGAGCGATAGGAAGGCTGGGGCTGAAAAGCAGAATGAGAGATGTGTGTAATGTTTCTGGTGAGGCCTGGGACCTTGAGGTTGCAGTACTTGCTTTGTGCTCTCATCCAAAAGCCAGCATCTGAGATTTAGTAGACCAGCCATGTCTTTCCAAAGTTTCCCTACTGTCAGGCTACTCTGAAATTACCAAGCTCATTTCCATGGCATTCTGAGCATAGCTCCAGCAGTGTATCCCAAATGTACACCTCGGTTTAGTATCAGCAAAGCCTCTTGTAATGCCTGTCACAGGACACTATTCTTCCAGACAAACCTGTCAATGTAAATGCACACGCTTTATCAAGGTGAATTTTACCAGCATCTGTTTCAGGAAGGATGGAGATGCTTTAGAGCAACTAGGAACTGTACTGCTGGCCACTTCCTTTTTTATTTCTTGAACCATTTTCAAAACAGCTGTTACATATTACTCTTACATTTCACCATCTCATCTCAGGACATGCAATAGATATATTCCAGATATATCCAGATATATTCCCTCCAGAGTTCCTGAGGGGATAAAGATCATTATAAACAGATTGGTTTAAAAAAAAAAAAAAGAAAAGAAAAAAGAAAGAAAACCATGTGTTCTGCAAGTTAGCAAGGCAAATTTGTAGGAAAAGATAATTTTATTAGCCCTACTTGTGTAAGTTGGGAAAAAACAGGAGAGCTTTCAGATGTGAGGAATCATCAGAGAGAGCAGTGTGCCAGTGACATGTTAATAGATGTATTTGCTTCCCAAAGAAAATTCATGATTCAAATACAGTAACCTTAGGCAGTTTTTTAACCAAAACTCGGCTCAAAAAGCAGAAGCAATTTTAACATGCTTTGAGCTAGCCCCTAGAGAGAACTTGCCTGCACATCGTTCTTTTAGTTTGCTGAATTCACTAAATATGTTTAGGTATTGCTTACCTTCCTGATGTCTCCTTCTCTTTTCTCCTCATCTTTTTATTTTGTTAGAATATCCTTTTGTTTTACAGGGTGAATTGTTTGTGTTAACATGTAAGTTGCAGGGTGTGTGGTCTAAGACCCAAGCAAGCTTTCCTACCCTTGCTAGGCAGTTCCCATGGCAGCATCTGTTAGCTCTCCCTTAGTCTAACGTCTTTCTGATATACCTCCACTTGCCTCTTCTATTATCTCCTCTTGCCACCAATTTCCTTCTTTCTAGAGTCTGACAAGTTGACTAGCACCTTCATATAGCAACTATCACAGCTCCCCCAGCATCTTTAAGCCCCTGCTGACAGATGAATAATATGGTAGCTGTCCTGTTTCAAAACTATCATTCCCACATAATAATTTTCAGAGAGTAATTTCTCCGATGCCCTTTGTTTCTTTTTCTTCTGTCTCCCAATTCTAGGTAGTCACTTTACAGTTCCTCCGATATTTACTCCCCAGCAATTCATTCTGACTTTGTAAGTGGAAGCAAGAAGCTGAATATGTTCCAGCTGAATGCTGAGCTGTGTGTTTGGCAGGGGGAAGGTTTTCAAATCTCACAGTGGAAAATTATTATCTTGTCTGACTGACAGGTAATACTTAGGGTCCAGTTTCTGCCATGCAAACATTTGCATGACCTGAAAGTAATTTATATAAACATTTTACAACAATTGTTTGAAATTTACTATGGCTGAAAACACTCACATCAGTAAAACTAATTCAGTGAAATGATTGGAAAAAGCTACATTGTTATCACTCCAGAAAGACTGGAAACTTCAAAATTCTTGGCATTTTTCTTGCAGTCTTATTTTCTTCAAGATTTCAGCTTTTTCCCAAAATAGAAGTCCTATTTTTGAGACTATTTTATAAGAAAAAAATACTAGAGCCATGATCTATATCTCAAAGTTAAAAAAAATGTCAAAACAAACAAAAAACCCCAACAGAGTACAATAAAAGGTATATATTTCTTTAAATCTCATCATTCTGTTAACCAGGCTTGTAACAGATAAGTCCACTAAGTTAGAATACTGAAGAAAATCTATTCAAACCAAAAGTATGCTTTTAATGATTCTTGGGCTATTTTTGCAAGACTTGACAAACCTGTTCCCATTTTAAAAGTCAGATATAATGCCTCTCGTGTTTAAAAATAGATAGGCATAAAGCACAGTATTGTTACATACTCAGTATGGTTCCCAAATGCTTTCGTGTGCTTCTGGTTCTTGCAATTCTGGAAGAAGGTGTGTTTCCTTGCCTTCACTTGCTTTCTGCCTGCAGTTCCCACTGCCTGCAGTGGGCTTTGTGGAAGCTGTTTCTATCCCACCGGAAAGTTATTGCCCTGTCTAAAACTGTGCAGAGCTGAGAGTGTCCCTGAGAAGCCACAGTGCAGCAAAATCCATAACCATTTCAGGATATTAAAGAGATGCTTGTGCCCAAGCAACTCACTCCTTTTGCATGCCAGTGGAGCAACATCTCTTTCAATTGTGTTCCAGCGTCCGTTCTCCATCCACCCATACCTGCCGTGTGCAGGACACTCAGGAAACAGTAAGTGCTGTCATGCTGGATTAGGCAGAATTGCAGCCCATTTGAGGAGGGACAACGCCCTCAGGGATTGTCTGTTCTGCCCTCCTGCTCAGGGCAGGTTGCTCCAGGCAGCGTCCATCTGGGGTTGTTGACATCTCTACGGATAGACTCCGCAGCCTCTCTGGGCAGCCTGTGCCAGGGCTTGATTTGCCTCACAGTAAGGAAGTGTCTTGTTATGTTTAGTGGAACCTCCCATGTTTTAGTTTGCATCATGAAAAATGATTTACATTATATTTTGTGTATTTGATACAACCTCAGTGGCAAAGCTCTAAAGCAAAAAGTGAATTCCCACCCCTCCCCATTCCCTGCAAGGATTTCATAGGGAAGACTGAAAATGGAGGGAAACCCTACTGATACCTCATGGGAAAGAGGTGAGACTGGAAAAAAAAACCCAGGGAGCAGGCCTGAAACATGTGAGTGTGGCTGATGCTGCTTCATTAGGTCTGAGAAGAGTTTCTGTTAAAAATCGTATCTTAAAGTGAAGCAAAGCTTTTAGTGGCAACAAAGCCCAGGAACTGGGGCCAGCTGGCCTGCTGAAATGTCTGGTGATAAATGGACAGGGAGAAGACCTCTAAGCACTGTACACAGCAGACCACAGCAGTACAGCCTGCCCCACAGAAGGAGGACTTGAGGAAGCTCAGGGTGTCCCTGCCACCTGTGGGAAAACCCTTGCTGGGGCTCCTGCTTCTGATCTGAAAAACAAGAGACAAGGGCTTTCCTGTCTGGTGGGGTGAGCAGTAGCAAAGTGTGGTTAATGGCAGAAGGGCTAAGGAAAGGTCCCTTTGCACAGCTGGGGTGCTAGCCTAAGCCACAGAATGTAATGGTCCAAAACACCTAGGCTAGGGTTGCCCTGGAGGGCACGGTGACAGTTGCCTCACCAGAGGACAGTAGAGGGGTAAAAAGCTATAAATAAACTTGAAAAGCTTATGTTGTTCTTTATGTTGACCTTGCAAATGTTTTCATTTTTATCCTCAGCTAAAATAATATTGTGAAGACCATCGATTTACTTCCAAGAATGAGTTGAGAAAATTAACTCTCTGAGCATGAGGATGGTTAAGTGTCATTTTCTCATGGAGAATGAGAAGTGGAGGAATGGAGCCAAATGAGCCCATTTAAATATGGCCCTCCATTCTCCCAGCCAAGCCCTGGCAGCGGCGCTAGGCAGGAAAAAGAGGTGCCTTTAGATTGTCTGTCTGTGGCTGACTTGTTTCAGTTTTTAGAGGTTCCTTGGGTATTACAGGACAGAACCACTCCCTGCAGTCAGGGTTGTTCTGACAAAGTCATCGTAAAACCATTATTGTACAATCCCGTCTAGCTACCTTGGTAATGTTATTTCACTTCACTAAGAGCCCATGAACAAATATTTCTCATCGGTTGTGTAACCCAGGTAAAATCCCAAAATGAAAGGTGTTGCGTAAAGGGTGGAGAGGATCAAAACCAGAGAGAGCTCCTCGCCAACAACATGTGAACCTGCCCCGGCTGGATTAAACCTGGGTGAAGGGGAAGCCCTTCCAGTTATGCATGCCCTTAAGCCCATGGCCAGGCTGTAGGACTCTGCCATGACCTCACTGATGAAGGACACATTACACCAGGAGGCCATAGCCATGCTGTAGGCACATTTCTGCCATAGCAGAGGCAGCACAGGGACACCTCCATGCCCAGGCCTTACAATGTGGTGGTCACCACATGCATGCAAGCAGGGCTAGACTGCCTTCCACAAAGGATGCCCATCATTATGATCATCACTCTTATCATAGTGATTATTATCTCTCATGGTGGCCCATCATCATCATCATGGTGATCATTATCCACTGGCAGCATGAATGGGGTGGAGAGGGATGGAGCCAGGGAATTTGGCACCCTGACACTCCTGGCTTGTTTGCACATGTGTGCACACACAGACTGCCAGCAAGCCCCTTGTTCTCCTCTCCTAGACTCCAGCATCCAGCTCTGAGGGTCCAGCACCAGGGGTGTCACTTAATTTTCAAGGATGGAAAGGCCCTGGAAGCTCTTCTGGGGAGCAGAAATGCAAAGAGAGGAGGTGCTTGCTCCACCTAATCACCAGGAAGCTCAAGAAATAGCTACACAAAACTTGTCCCTAGAAGACCTCCTTGGTAAACCTGGGTCCAGTTTTCTGGTTTACTACCATGTCTGTGAAAATGGGAGCACTCTTCAACCTGACCAGGGCTTGGATGAAGCCATGCTCCCCAGTAAAGGGATAATGAATGCCTGGCACTATTGAGGTGCTATCAAAGGTAGCACCCTGCTTTACCACACAGCATTATCAACTCTGCCCCTGAGTTTCAGAACCCTGTGGATATTTGCAAAATGAATAGTGTAGCTTATTTTTTTGAAAATTTCCTACATTTTCCCTCTCCTACTTGGACTAGTATTTGAGCATGTTGGCATTTCCCATTCCCAAGGCACTTACACTCTTAGTCATCAAAGAGCACTTCTGTCTGATCACTTTTCCCAGATCTCTTTCTGTTGTAATCCAAAATTAGACCTGGACAGATTTCTGCTGCCTCATAAAAAATCTTTTGATATTAAAAAAACCCAAAAACTAAAAACACTTAGGAAAACAGAGGTCTTTGAAAGTAAGGTTGAAGACAGAAAAACTAGCTAGAAGACAAACGGGGAGAGGCAGTGTGCAGGTTTTGCGCAAAGAAAGAGTTTCACTGAAACTGGGAAACAGTCTTGTTCTCATGAAAAGTTTTCATTTTAACAAATATGTCACTTTTACGATAACAAAATTATTAAATCAAGTCCTAACCACATGTACCCCCAATTTCCTGCTTCTACAACTACATGGTACCTTTATTTCATTTTTCCTCAGAATATGAGTAAATTTTTCTTCTTGTTCTTCCTTTCTTGAAAAGAAATGAAGCAAAATAATAGTCATAATTCTGTAAAGAAAATTACTTTACACCCTGTTCCCTTGCCTATTAGGGATAAGGGTCAGCCATAAATCAATCTCTCTTGCTGTATTTTTCCTTTGCAGTGAAGTGGTAAAATGTGGAGTGCCTGTTGCTACAAATGTAATTTCATACAAATCCTATCCATAACCATCTTACGCACACTTATTTCAAGGTGTGCCTCTGTGTTCTTCAGAGCAATAACTGTAGCAGCTGAGAATGGGACAGGGAGAGCTTAAATGTTACGACTCATTTATTTCCAGCAGGTGTAATGCACTTCAGAGAAACTGTGGTGGTCCTAACATAAGGGACACTCTCATGTACCGGAGAAGCTTTAAAGTCATTAAAATAAGAACCATTAAAGCTGTTCAGGTATTTTTCAACTTCTTATTTAAGGCACGGACACTGAGGACTGCAGCTGTGTTCTGACTGATGTCTAGTAACAACTTAAATAAAAAGGCCATGCTGTCAGGCCGCTTCTTCTGTGGGAATAAGGAAAAACAACCCAAGCTGAGCGAACACATTTTTGTGATGCTGCGATTTAGACTATTCATGCTAGGTAATTCAGTTAGGATGTTAAACACCTTTGAAATGTGAAACAGTAGCACATTCTTCCCTCTTGAAACAGAGGATTTTTATTTGATACCAAAAGATAAACAGCATAATGTGCAGGATAGAATCGAAGATCAGGAGCCCAGAGGTGTTTGCTGAAGGAGGACCAGCCTGTGCCCAGGGCAGGAGGGCCAGACGTAGAGGGAAGGTGATGCTGAGGCAGAGCGAGTGGGGAAGAAGTTGGTTGCCCAGCCTGACACTGCAGCTGCTTCACAGATCTTGAAAAAAAGTGTGCTTTTTTTTTTTTTCCCCAGACAGTCGAGGAACTGGATGTGATTTTTACAGTTGAGCTACAACACAGATGGAGTCTCTTTTCCTGCAGAACAATATGGTTTAAGAGCCATAGATAAAAGGAACATGAGACATGCAAAGTGTGTCCATACATAGCACATTTATGAAAGATAACCGGTATAGCTAGAGACAAAGAACCAGATGGATGCCCAGTAAAGTGATTCGTTCTTACAAAGTGTCTGGAGAAAGGTAAGACTGTAAATCAGAGTCTTTTAGGAACATGATGAATATCTCTTAATGAGTATCTGCTCAGAAATGGTGGGTTTGGCTTATGCAGCACTGCCTGTGTTTATTATGAGGAGAAGAGGTTTTCAAAAGCTGCTGGACTCCTTTGGCACATCACTCCTTTAAGTGTCTTACAATGACAATGAAAACTGTCACACAGCATAGAAAAGCATCCCTGCCTCAGGTATTATTCTTCACTAGAAAGCTATACCGTAGTTTAAATTAGCAAGGTGCTTCTAAACCCTTATTTAAAGTGTGTTTGCACTGACATCCCAAGAAAAGAGTTTCCTTATTTAATTGCACTGTCAGTGCCGATGCTTTCTGCTAAAGCCATTTGGAGTTAGACCTTTTAATAGAAAGTGACAACTTAAACTGTCGCAATAGCAGCATAAATGGTGCTTAAAGTCATTACTAACCTGATACTGAAGTTGGCTCCGAACCAGTTTATTAAAGCAAAAGAAAGGTGGAGGGAGTAGGGGAAGAGGAAATTAAGTAGTGAGTCATTAAATCCTTTGTTACTTGCTGTGACAACACGAGCTGTGATGAATGTATTTGCCTGTATCGCAGAGAAAACATAAAATCCCATCCTTGCTTTACATTAACCAACATCCCTTGCTAGTGAATCGTTGGCACTGATTTGAGCTTGCTTTCCCACAGGATGGGGCCCTGGTCTTCCTGCTCATTGCCATGGCCCATAGGATGGTCATCTTTGGTTTGTCCCACTCTTGAGGGCTCAAAAGGGCACCAGTTACACAGAGCCTGAGCAAGATGTTTGAGGTAAGGTCCACCTGTCTTCATTGCTAGTGTGGAGCCAGGTGTTTAACTTCCTGGAAATAATCATAGAATCATAGAATGGTTGGGGTTGGAAGGGGCCTTTAAAGATCATCTAGTGCAGCCCCCCCTGACATGGGCAGGGACACATCCCACTAGAGCAGGTTGCTCAGAGCCCCATCCAACCCGACCGTGACCATTTCCAGGGATGAGGCATCTGACACCTGTCTGGGCAACATGCACCAGTGTTTCACCACCCTTGTTGTAAAAGCATTTCTTCCTTTTATCTAAGTCTGAATCTACCATTTTTTAGTTTAAAACCCCTTGTCTTGTCATAACAGGCTGTACTAAAAAGTGTGTCCCCATCTTTCTTGTAGGGCCCCTTTAAGTCCTGGAAGTCTGCAATAAAGTCTCCCTGGAAACTTCTCTTCTCCAGCCTTTCTTCATCGGGGTGGTTTTTCAACCCCGACCGTCCTCATGTCCATCCTCTGGACCTGCTCCAAGAGGTCCAAGTCTTTCCTGTGCTGGGGGCCCCAGAGCTGGACACAGTACTCCGGGTGGGGTGTCTCCAGAGCAGAGGGAGGACCTTCCTTACGATCTGCTGGCCATGCTTCTTTTGAAGCCCGGAAGCGATTTAGATGCGATTAGGGGAAGGCAGCTAATGCCCGTAGGGGTCGATGCTCCTGTTCCCTGCGGGGCGATACCTCTGGAGGGAGGTCTCTCTCTCATCCACCCCTGGAAAACCCCTTCGCTGACAGGGTCCCGCAAGCCCCAGGGTGACAGCGGGTTTCGCAATCACCCTCGCCGTGCTCCCCCCGTCCCCCACGGGGGCGAGAGGGCTCGCGGAGGGGAGCGATGGCGGGTGAAGAGCACTCGTGGGCGAGGACAAGGGCTCGGCGGGGGGTTCCTGGCTCTCGGAGGGGCTCCGTGCTAGCGGAGCGGCGGCGGGAGCCGTAAGGCCGCCGGCCTTATCCCGCACCGCCATCTAGCGACCGTGACCCCCGGCCCCAGATGCCCGCCCCGGGGCGGGAGGGGGCTCCCGGTGTGCCCCAAGACCGACCGCTCGCTCGCCCGCCCGCGGGGCAGGGGCCGGGGCCGGGGCCAGGGCCGGGGCCGGGGCCGGCCGGTGAAGAGCCGAGACGATGGGCGAGGGAAGGAGGAAGGTGGAGATGAGGGGCTCCGGCCGCGGCCCCGGCGGGAGGGTTCGCTCGGCGACGGCTGCACGGCCCGGCCGGGAGCTGCAGCGCTGGGCGGAGGAAGAGGCGCCCGCAGGCGGGAGGAGAGCGCGGCACCGGGCTGGCTGAAAGCACAGGTGGGGACATCTCAGAACCTCGAGAGCCAGCACTGCAGCCACGGGGCATCGCAGCGAGATTGCCCTTGTCCCTGGGGACACACATGGTCACTCATCGTGTCCGGGAGCAAGCAGTCCCTCTGCAGATCATCGTGGCGTTGGCAAGCTGGTGCCTGCGGGACTTTTGCCGTGGAAGGACATGGTGCTGCTGGAAGGACAAAGGGGCTGCTGCCAGTAAGTCAGAGAGAGGTGCAGAAGTTAGGGCAAGCTTTGCATTCAGGGGGCTTTCCAGCGCTACCGCAGCAATTCCTGCCTCTCAGCCCTTCTGCCTCTTGTTCGTAATGGCTCCAAAAAGCAGGAGCAGTTCAGACGCAATGCAAGGTTTCTGAACAAGCATCAGCTGGCAAAGCTGCACAGTCTTCCCCTCGTTTAGAGACACCTCTCACCACGTCTTCCCTAAGCTCTCAAAGTGCTGTGGTGGATGTCGGGGTTGATTTGGTGTTCAAATCCAGTCTCTGCAGCCCAGAACATCACAGGTTGATGGAATCTCCTCTGTGGCGACACAGGAAGAGCCACACACTCCTGAACTGTGTCAGCATTTGGTCAGTCAGCGAGTTAACTTAATCTTGGCCAGACCGAGGTCCCTTGAACTGGGCAGCCCCAAGAGGGAAAAGGACTGTTAAAAGTTCCTACTGCTGGTCCCACTAATGGGTTCACCAGTTTAGGGCTCGCAAGCCTCTTAGCGCTAATGAGCTAAGCACTGGCAGGTCTGATGAAGGTTTGTATACAAGAATTTACTTCATCCTGTGATGGGGAAGAGAAACTCACCAGTAGGGAAGCAAGGTGTTTGGCTGGAGCGTGCCAGCACAGGGGACTCTGTGTGGCTCAGGTGTCCCCAGCACCACAGGGGTGATTTTGCAGCCCAGGAGTGGCTCTGGGCATCCAAACAGTACAAAACCCATCAAGATGACTAAAGGATGTACATGTCCTCAGCCTTGACCCTCTTCCTCTACAGGTCCTCTTCTAGCAATCCAGCCTTCTGGTTAATGTAGGCAGAGCCTTTGAGACTAGTTGTATGTTACATGCCATTTGCATTACAGCTCGTTGTATATGCTGCCCCAAAATAGTAAATAAATAAATAGAAGCGGTGTGTGTGTTTGTGTGTGTGTGTGTGTGTGTGTGTGCTAATTGTTGGAACTTGAACTCAACTCTAAGAGGCTCCTCTGTAATCTGGAATTGCTTTCAAGTTTCAGAGTCTAGATCAAGTTCCTTTAGTATTCTTTTAAGTAAGAGCTGTGACACACTGAATAACCATCCCTGCCAAATATTTCTAGCTTTCAAGCACTGATGTATTTCATGGCTGGCTATGTGTTCTGGGAGATAGTAAATAAAGTCCTTCTCTCTCTGAGAAGCTGGGGATAGTCTTTCAAGTACAGGGGTTTCTTTTCTGGAAATAGGTCTGCACCGGGAAATGTGACATTAGCCGATGCCTAACTGCTGGTGCCCCTTTCTCAGCCTCTGCCTGTGGCAGGAAGGAAATTTCTTTTTAGCCAGTCCTTCCTGTAACTGACCCTCCTCTAAGTGGCCAGGAGGGTACTTGAGCTGCATTTGGTTGCCTACAGCTCGTTTCAAAAGCTCTCAACTATGAAAAGGGACACATAGTAAGAAAATGAGCTGCTGCTTAGCCATTCTTGCTGGCCCCACAGCCATCCCTCCCTCCCTCCAGCCAGAGAGGACAGGGTGTTAGCTCCTTCCTTGCACACAGCTGTCAGGAGCCCCCCCCCCCCGACCCAGAACGAGTGATGTGGACTTGTGGGAAGGTAGCTAAATAGGTATCTTGCTTGTCATCTGTGCTAGAACTGGCACTTCATGCCCACATTACAGGCCATGTTTTGTCCAGATTTGCAGGTGAGAGCTACCTGGCCTCAGTGATACAGGTCCATTGTCCCTCCTGCTGCTGGCAGGAGCTGATCCTGCCCTTCTTCAGTGGTTCTCTTTAAGCTTGCATGGAAAGCCTGGCACAGAGCACTTGGAGCACAGGCTGTACAGGCCTTTCTGCAGCATCCAACTTCTCCTGATGCTTCCCAGGCTCTGTGACTGCACGTGTCAAGCATCTGAACTTGTGGTGACAGCCCCAAGGCCCAGACCTCCTCTAAAAAGAGGAGGGGCAGGGCTCCCCTTGCTCTGCAGCTACCATGAGGAGGTACCACCACCTTGGTTTGCTGGTATCTTTTTGCCAGGTGTATGTTGTACTATAATAAGGTCTGTTGCATGGCAATATAGGGTTTGTTGTTGGTTTTTTTTCCTATAACCATGTTAGGTTTATTGTGATACTGATCAGCTGTCCAGTGAGGTGACAGCTTTGGGTTACTGCTGCAGAAGAGCTCAGTGGGCCTGGTCAGGTGTCAGCATTGCTCTGACTGCCCACTGAGAGTTCACACTGCTCCTTGGCAGAGGCTTCCTAGCAAAACCACTGCATCAAAAAACCTAAGAAGCAGAGAAACTAAAGTACTGGTTTAGTAGATCCATAATAAATAGGCAAAATTGTATTAATGATACCATAATTTAAACATTTTAAATCTAGTAAATATATAAAGCATATGTTAATTTTTGCAGTTTCAAGTACTTCCTTACACCTTGTGTGCTCTGCTTCTGCCAGTCATCTGACCTGCTGTAACATCTCAGTTTCTGTACCTGTGAGTGCTTGTTAGTTATGATTCATCCTTTCAAGTGGATACAGTCCTGGCATTCCTTGTTTTCCTGGGCTGTGTGAGACAAGACATGTCCCAGTCTTCTTAAAGCTAGCTTGACAGTGTCAGCCCTAACAAAACTCTTGATTCATGCCACCGCAACAGAAAAATCAAGTCTGTGTGATCTCCTTTTTTGCATGTCACAAAAGTGTTTTGTCACCCTTATTTGTTTCAAAGGACTCATCTTGTCCATTGGATGCAAGTAAGAGACATCCCTGGAGGATGTTGCTACCCCTCCATGGGCTCCGGGTGCAGTGGGAGGTGCTCTGGGTACCACACCACTCGATGACAGTCCCGCCCTGGAGCCTGTGTAAGCTCTTGCACTCACAAGATGATCACAGGTGGCTTTTGGTGCCTACATGTGAGCAACTGAACTGAGACCAGTAAGTCTGAATAGGATGACGCAGGACTTTCAGACTTATGCCACTGTACTCATAGGTTGTCCTCCAAACTTCTAGCCAGCCTGCTAAACTTTGGTTTAAAACTCTCAAAATGAGCCCTTTGTGTGGCATTCTGTTTCCTAAGTCATGACCGCCTCTGTGGTCCCTGTTGGAAATGCCCTTGTCAGGGACAGTGCTCTCTGGTGACCTATTCTGGGCTTTAATGATGGTGTGCAAGTCTTGCAATCAAAAACCTGATTTGAAGCACTTGGTTCCTCAAAATAGACTCTAGGATGCCAGCACGGAGCCACTGGCATCTTAGGATGGCGGGATAGACAGGCATTCCCCAGTCAGGAGACAAGCACCACAATGAGAGCCACCTGTACCACCAGGCACAGTGGTACCCAAGACTGGGCTGTGCTTTCACACCAGGGACAGCTCAGCACATGGGCTTTCCACTATCAAGGTGTTGAATGAGCTCGTCCAAAGCTAGGGCGCATATATACACGCTGCATCTGTAACGTAGGATGTGTTCCTTGTTTACTTCTCTTTCTGTTCTCTTCGGGTTCTTTACTTGGTCCAAACAGCAGCTACTCTTTATCCTGCTACTTAGCCTGGGCTCGTGCCGAGATGTTCCGCTAGGTTTTGTTTTCAATCGAATGGTAACATTTCCCCAGCTTTGTGGGATTTCTGTGGGATTATTACAAAAGTCTGTTGTGCTACGTGGCCTCTGAACCACCTCTGCTCCAGTTTTTAAGGTGTTCATTCCCTATAGAAATAGCATTCTCGATTGCCACAGGTTGGGAAAAAGTATCATTTGATACTTCTGCTACTTTTAGAAAAGAAAAAAACCAAACATTTGCCTTTTCTGCATCAGCGTTTCAGGGAAACCGAAACAACCAACCCTCCTGTCAAAGTTCTCCACCTAATGAAAGGCTTTTGCTGTGCCTGCCTTGTAGGTGTATCAACAACTCTTTCTCTGCTCCTGACCACTCTGCTGACCTGCTTATTGGCTCCACTCAGCCACTCCTTGGTCAGTTTTCTTACCTGTCATGGTTGTTAACGTGTTAATTGAGTTTCCTATTAATGATACATTATTTAGTTTTAATTACTACCTTTAATAAGCCAGAGAGCCGCAGTGAGCTGTTAGCCAGATGCTCCTTTTCCTAATTAATGACTCAGCCTTTTGGCTCACAAATAAGGCTGTCAAAGAACTCTTAGGTTGGCATCCAGGCTCTGGGTGTCTTTGCTGCTGTGTCCCAGCAATGCGGTCATCACCCACATGGGCTGCAGGCACCTGGGCAAGCCCGGGAGCCTTCAGCAGAGCATGGTAGAGAAGCAGCGAGGCTTTCACAGCCAAGGAAATCCAAGAGGAAGGAGGGTAGATAAAAGGGGAGGGTGGGATTTGCTAGTCTGCATGAGCAAGAACAGGTAGCCGCTCCTGGCTCTTCCTCACAGTAGCCAGAAATGGGTGTTATTCTCCAGTGTCCTGAATGTCTTTGTTACTCAATGTGCAGTTTCATGATAAGCAGTTGAGGAACATGAGGCAGAGAGAGAAAACAAAAAAACCAAAGTGAATGAAAAGCAGATTGCTAGCAGCTCAGCCTGACAGCTTCTTACTGTGAGGAGCTGCCCAATGCCAGTCTGGCTGCACGATGAACCAAGACGAGGTGTCAACATTTCCTAAAGGTACCCAGTGAGAGTAAGCTAACTGGACTAAATATCCTCATAGTATCTGGGCCAGCAGACGCGCCACCTCCATGTTTCACCTCCTCCCTTCTCAGGCAGGTACAGAGGGCAGCGACACCCAGCAGCACTTATGTTGTTAGGTTACTGGGGGCAATGGGTTAACATTGGGTCACACGCAGCCTGAAGTTGGGATGGCCGGTGCCAGAAGAGCTATTGCCAAAACAGGTCCCACATGCGCAGTTTAATTTAAACCGGCTCAAGCTTTCACAGAGCAGTGGGAAAACCAGCCACAAGCCACCTCCATCCCCGCCGCCAGCCAGCACCAGCCCCACCAGGGAGCAGTGGGCAGAGTTGCTGGGGTAGGGCGGTGAAGGATGGGCAGAGACCCAGCCCAGGCGTCTCCCTGCCTGAGCTGCGCCCTGCTCACTGATCCCAGCAGGAGGGGAAGGGAGCTGGGATCCTGCTGGCCCCCGCACCAGAAGAGGCACCAGGAAACACATTTAGTTTCAATGACAGTGGTACAGCTCATTCGGCTCAAGGCTTGGTGGGGACTTTTTGGAACAAGAGGTAACCACCTTGCTGAAAAACATTAAGGAATTATGAGAAGTTTTAACAGACACGAATCCTTTCATATAAAAAGAGGCATTAAAATGGATTTCTAAGCCCTGCCACCCCTGCCTTTCACTGTTGCAGACTTTCTGGCCAAGGCACATTTCACCCAAGCGAGGGACTGAATTGCCCGCACCCCAGTACTGCACAAAACGAGCTGAAAAATAGGGAGTAGAAAAATAAGCTAAAGTGCACTAGAACTGCAGCTGACCACGTCTCTCAGAACAACGCTTGGTCTCAGTGCTGGCATCAAATAGACTAAACGTTCATTAACAGGAAAATATTTTGAATTTTATTTTTTTCACGTTATTATCAAGTACACAATTACAATAATGTCACACATCCCTATATGATTCTATGTATTTTGTTTTTTTCTTTTGTCTTTTTTACAAAGTGTACAGAGGGAAGGACGTATACAATATTTAACAGGGTATTTTCTACAGAACAATAATTTATATTATGTCCTTGTAAAAATCTGTACCTTTTTTAAACATTAAACTGAAACATCCATTTTATAGCATTTGCTAAGCAAATTATTTAAGAATTAAAACTAACCTGTAACTAATGTCAGTACATTAACAATAACTATAATTTTATTTTCTCTTTATACAGACAAATACATTTTACAAAATCCACTTGACCAAACCCTTAATTGTTAAAAAAAAAAAAGTTTCAACATTGTGCTTTAAAAAAAAAAAAAAAAAAAGTGTGTATGATTCCAGGCTACGTAAGAGAAAGAAAATGCGTAAAATTGTGTTCTTTGTCTTTCAGCTTATTTAAAAAAACCAAAGGTCAAAATGGCTAAAACCCTCGGCAATGCTATGGGAAGTGATGCAGATTTTGTACACTCTCCAGGTTTCTGGTTAGAAAATGCTTGAACGTAAGGGGGCAGGGGGAGTCACGGGAGGGTACTTTGAAAGACACAAATGGAAAATCTCTACTGGGTTTTACTGCATCTGATTTGGCATCAGTAGGCAACAGACAAGACAGCTACAGCCACGTAGGAAATCCACTGAGTTCACCGGGGATTTCGCCGAAGGCACAGTGCAGCACACCTACGGGTATCACGCGCTAAAGGCTCACGGCCCGCGAGCAGCAGTATTACACAAGAGCGTGTTGGACAAGCCTGGGGGCACTGTCAAGCAGGCATCAACAGAAAAAAAAAATCCAAACCATTGTACAATAAAGAAGGTAGTGACATGGCATTTGACCGCCCTGAACTGCAAACTACACACAAGTATTTCGGTTTACAGTGAAACAGAAGGGCTGAGCAGGAGCAGGGCTTTGTAGCAACAAAGCAGAATACAAAGGGCTTACTTAGAAGATGCACACCTGAAAGGAAACCTTTGTCCCTCTATCACCCCAAACCCGAAAATCATCACTAAAATTCCCGTTCAGTTACAATAGGAAGTTTACCTGCCAGGCTCTGCCCCCTTTCCATTAGCGACCTGTTGGTTACAAATCCATCTGATCTGGCCGGCAGCAGGGCCCAGATCCTGCAATCCATCACCAACCAGTGGCTTTGGTGGGACTTTGAGCTAGGGGAGCAGGGCCGGGTCCTAGAATCTGGCATGTAATGAAACGATTTGGGTTTTTTGACTCCACAGCTGTTGTTAAGGTACATGACTTGGTGCTTGGTACGTTTATGCTGCACTTAGCAAAGAATATCATTCTATTCTCTAATAGTCATCAGGTGGCAAAACGGCATAGAGTAATTGTAATGTTCTCCCAGCTGTTTATAAACAGATTAAATGAACTGGGTTAATTCTGGATACTGTACTAATTAATAAATAGCAGCTTAACACAGCTGTTAATGGCTCAGGGAAAACATTTCGTTTAGACGGTTCTGCTACTATCGCAGGATACTTTTTTTTACTAAGGATATCTACATTAAAACATCTCTACTCCTTATGAACGCATCTGCTCCGCTCCATCCCCCTCTGAAGCTCTCGCTGTAAATATCTCATTTCCAAAATCGAGGCACCTCTTGGTCTTAAATTTTATTCTAAAACAACTCACAATAAAAATGTGACCCGAATCACAAACTGTTCTTTCAAAGAAACACCGATACACACAGAAGCATTAAGTTTGAGGTACGTTTACCAGCACGTACAGACAGTTGTCATCTATTAACTCTGCAAACGGAACAACAGTATTTTATGTTTCCAACATTAAGACAGCAGTAAATTGGGAAAAAAAAAATAACCCAAACCCAACTCATTCGTAACACGCAAAACCTTTCACGGACAAAGAAGCACAGAACAATAAATGTAATATTTGAGCGTACTTTTAAATTCGCCAAAGAAAGGTAACAAATGCCCCAAACCAGTTTTAATTTTTTTTTCTCTGAAACCTGAAATAAAACGCAGAATAGTTTTTTCGCACTAAAGTTAGATGTGTAACTCCTCCACCGGAAAACAGTTAACCTGCCACAAAGTCTGTATAGTCAAAACAAGACAATCTGGTGGGCCCTACTGACTTTAATCTTTAACATCACAACTCCCCATTTTATACACACCTCTGACAATTTCATCAAGAGAAATTTTTAAAATTCACGACAAAACTGCATTAACATGGACACTGTGAGTATCAACGAGGTCAGTAAGATAAATATACTTAAATAAACTATTACGGTTGAAAAATTCAGTAAGAGACAGGGTTTACTTTATTAAATGCAACTTTATTGTTGCCATCTTTTCTTCATTTATTAAACAAACTGAATAGAATTCAGAACACGCTATTGAACAAAAGGTATAAAAGTCAACTAGAAGCAATAATCCTATTTTTATACAGCAACAAATCAAATGCACAGTATGGGTTTTTTGTTGTTGGTTGGTTGTCTTTTGTTTCTTTGTTTTGTTTTGTGTGTGTGTGTGTGTGATCTCAGGTGATTGGCTTTAAAATAAGCTAACTGCCCGAAAGGCAAAATTCCTTTCTAATTCCAGCCGTTAAGCCTGTGAAAGAGACTTTAAGGCAGCCCAACATCTTTATGATGCCGCATAATGTGCTGGTTCTTCTCTGAAGGCCTTCGGAAACCTTTCTTGCAATACTCACACCGGTGAGGGTAGTCTTTTGTATGAATGGAAATAACATGCCGTTTGAAGCCTGAGGCGTCTGTAGTGCTATACTCACAGTACTCACATTGATAAACTTTCCTGCCACTGTGTGTTTTCATGTGTTTTTTCAGCTCGTTTTGTTGCCTAAAGCCCTTTCTACATCTCTTGCACCTGAATGGAAGATCCTTTGTGTGAACTGAGAGTATGTGTCGACTCAGAATGAACGGATCTGCAATCTTAAAGTCACAATGTCTGCATTGGTGCAATTTTTTACCCTTGTGAGCCGCCACGTGTTTTTTCAGTTCCGAAGGCCTGTGAAAGCCTTTATCGCACATATCACACTTATGAGGATAGTCTTTCGTGTGGACTGAAATTATGTGTCGTTTCAGATCACTCGAGTTTGAGCTCTTATGGTCACAATGCAAACACTGATGTGTTTTACTTTCTTGATGCATAAGCGTATGCTGCTGTAGCTCTTTGGTATCTGAAAAAGTCTGGAAACAAATATCGCACTTTAACGGCGTCTCCTTACTGTGTTTAGTCTTTACGTGGGTTTTCAAGTTAGACGAGTCGGCAGATCGGTATTCGCAGTATTGGCACTGGTACGGTTTTTCACCAGTGTGGATTCGCATGTGCTTCTTGAGCTCCGACGGATGGCGAAATCCTTTGCCACACTCCACGCAAATATGAGGAAAGTTCTTGCTGTGGACAGCTAAAAGGTGATGACTCAGTAATCCTTGTTCTGCCGTCTCATAATCGCAGAATTTGCACTTGTGCATTTTATTAACGCCTTTGTCCCTGTGCACCATCTTGTGAGTAAACAGAGTTCCTGCGTGAGAGAAGCTTTTCCCACACTCATCGCACTCAATAAGCTTTTCTGTTTTGTTGGTCAGCTTATGACTCTCCAAGTGGTTGTGTAAACTTATTTTTTTATTCGTAGTGTAATCACAGTCCGTGCATCTGTATTTCTTCTTAGTAAGAAGGTGCTCTGGGTGGTTTTTCATGTGCCTTTTCAAGAAACCTCTGGACTTAAATTTCTTTCCGCAAATCATGCAGGGGTAGACTGTCAATGGATGACCATCAGGGCCGATGATTATTGCTGAAAAAAAAAAGAGCAAAAACAAGAACAAAAATCCTTCATCAATATTATACAACGTTACACTTCAGATGTTGCATTTCAACCTTAACAATAAACTGAATTGTTAAATAAGATCAGACGCATACACTTTACTAACTAATCAAGCTTGCTACTGGGTTATGGAGAAGAAAATGAGGAAATTACTACTTTCACTCGTTTTTATTATCAGGAGAAAGGAAATACTGGTTTTTGATGGAGATGACCAAAGCATCAGCCAGCTGTTCTTCACCTCAAACCATTCTACCTTGAAGAATTCTGATAGAGTTCACACATTATATACACGCAGAAAATGACGGTGGTACAACGAACAGCTGCCAACTTGTAAATCAGTATTACACAGGAAGCACAGCACATGATCTTCTTTGACTTTTCCACGAATCTAAAGATAAGTTCAATTTGGCAGTTTCATCACCTACTACTGACTACAACTCACATGTCCCCAAGCCAAAACCTCCTTCTTGTGTCACCCGTCCCAGTTACAATCTGAAGAGGTATCAAGCAGGAATCAATGCGAACGCATTTCGCATACAGACGCCTCAAAGCTCTGGAACTCATTTGCACTCATCCACGAGCCTGATTTGTTTACCCTGAATTTGTCTAGGCATGCTAAAAAGCCCTCTTTTCCCAAAGTGTGTTAGAAGAACTGGCTAGGTAGCTGGAAACAGAAAAAGCAAACTTGAAGGTTAAAATATGCCTGGTTTACTGACTCAGTACTAGACAAAACAGAACTCCTACAGTTAAGTCAGACCGTGGAATGAAACTTCTAGAATCATTTAAGGCAAGGCTACTAAAGAAAACAGTCGTGTGCTACTTCAACTTTTATCAGACCGAACGAATCATTCAGACCATAGCACAGTAACAGCAGAAACCAAGTACTGCCGAAGCAGCGCATCTGTTCTTACAAATGCAAGTTAGAACGCTGGAGTGAATACCAAGGTAATTTATTTCACAACTGAAGGAAAAAAGTGTACACATTTCCCAGTTATTTACTGAGCTGCTGTAATCAAATGTATCGTTCTATGTATCTTCAATAAAGCCAAAAAAGGTTTTGAAAAAACACAATTACAAAATGCTGTTAGTCTAATGGCATCTTTAAAAAATTTACATTAAACATTAAACTGCTGTGGCAAGTTAAGTATATAGGTTTTTAACCTTTTGCTGTGATCCTGATTTTTTTTTCCTACAGCAGAGATGGTTTCCTCTAAAACACCACCCCCAATCCAAACCAACCATGTGTTTAAAAACTTTAAAATAAAATATGCACTTACTTACGATGGAGAAGTGTTGTCAACAAATTAATTCCCCAGATAACTGCTGGGTTTTTTACAAGTGCTATCAGCAAAGCACATCTGTTTATGGGTGGGTGCCTGTGAGGAGTAAGAGTGGAGCCAGCCACCCGTTACTCACCTGTTTGATACTGCCTAGACTCGGGTCTCCTCTTCTTCTTTGGTTTTTGCTTAGCTAGTCTCCCAAGTCCAGCTGACTCATCTATGTGCAAAAGAGCACTTGCAGTGCCATTCCGACTTTCAATGCCATCGTTATTATTACCTAAAAAGAGAAGTTAGGAAGTTACCTACCGTCATCACTCTACAGATGATTCGGGCAACAAACTCTACGATAACAATAATAATAATAATAATAATAATAATAATAATAATAAAAGAACTATTATTTGGACATTTAATCAAACCATAATTATGTGCAGGATGACCTGCAAAACTTCTCTGTGACTTACAAATTATGGCTGATGTTATGAACCTGGAAGCAGTGGCTTTGTTAACCTCATTTGACAGGAGTACACTATTTACAGTAATTAATGGTTTTCCACTTCACAAAGAGTTCTCCTTTAAATGCAGTACCTTTTGCATTTCTTTGGTTCCTAATTATGCTCAAAATGTTTAATGTCAGTAAACAATACCATGTCACAGTATTTACTGTGCTCAACTTTCTTATCAGTCCTGAAATACGGTCATGTGTGAGCTCCCATTCACTTCTGGACGTCTGAATTCACCTGGCTCGAGTTTCTCATGTACCGTATTTCAGAACTGGAACTGCAATCAAAGAACCATTCTGAACAGCCCATAAACTTGCACACAAAGTACACTTAGAAATTCTTTCTACTGGGAACAAAGAGCATGCTCAGTTTTGTATAATAGAAAGAAGGAATCAAATCTTTGCCTCACAGAGCTTTGTGTTTAATACACCAATGGTATTACTGGATGTAAAACAAACGTGAGAATTACAGTTAAAAATATCTATATTCAGTAAGGCATTCATTGGCAAGCAGTTTAACATTGTTAATTTAAGGGCAGAATTAAAATTTAGTAACAAATGTTGTCATTTTTACTTGAATGAAGGCAACGGTTCCTAGTAAAAGCAAAGCACACAAGTTAAGTCAGGAATATTGAGCTGGAAGAAAGTGCAAGATTCTTAATACCTGTTCCCTTTGCAGAGTGCCGAGAATGAATACTTATGATTACTGTAAGAAGGCTCAGAGCCAGGATCAGGCATGTGCAGAGCCTAAAGCTTCTGATCTACATGCTAGCTCAAGTATTGAACAGCAAATGCGGCAAGCGATAAACGTTGAAAGCAAAAACCCATTTCACATCTTAGACGTAGGAAGTACACTTTGCAAGGGGTGCATGACGAGTTCTTCTAGACTATAACACTAACCAGGCCCCAATATTAGAATAAAATTACCAAAGTATTGCTGGAACAAAGCACAGTAGGATTGGGCTTTGCTACAATGCAGCAATAAAACTAATGTGACATTTTAAGATGCGTTGTTATTAGCTGTTAAACCCTCTTTTAAGTGGAGAAGAGTTCCAAGAAGTGCAGGTGATAAACCCTTGACATTTTCATGCCTTCGTGCTTCATTATTTCTTTTCTTCCCTGCCACCACTCGCCCTGCATGCACAGTTTGCTTACTGCCGACAACGCAATCACTCCACTGTTTCCCACATTTTAAAGTTCTTTCAATTCCACCCCTCTGTTCTAAAAACACTGCTCAATTTTCTCTTCATAATCCAAACCCGCTGAACGGTCAGTCTAGAACTGTTGGTTTGAGTTCCCTTAATTTCATTTTTAATTCCCACTCAACCTGGCTTTTGTCCTTCCCTCTCCGCTGAAACTGCGCTCACCAGTCTATGGCCAAAGATAAGGCTCTCGGTGCAACACCGTCCACCCTCCTGAACAGCTGCTGATCCGCGCTGCTCCCCAAAGCCTTGCTTCCTCTGTGACTCCTGGCTGTGGTTTCAGCCTCCACTGCATTCTCAGCACTTCCCTGCCATTTTTCTGCTGGGCCCATCAGCACAATCCACATCATGCAGCCATATAGCCTAGGTTTTGTCCTCTACTATTTCTTCTGCTTCATTTAGAAGGAGAAAGGGGCAATATGGAAACATTTCTAAGATGAGATTTTGATCTACCGGCTTACGCAAGTTTTGGAAATCAATTTGTGAACCAGTTGGTTCTCAAATACTAAGATCAAGAAAAATGTTTCTGCATGCTGCAAATATCCTCAAGGTTCTGCTATAATTTTGTCTCCCTCCAATTTCTTTTTTGTTAATCAATTCATTATTTCCATTAGTGAAACCACATATTTATATGTCCCTTCCAGAAAGCACTTAAATCAAGCTGGAGGTCAGCGTTGCTTTTCACTGTTACAATGATTCTCACGTATTCCCATCAAATATTCAGTTCTGTTCCCACACCAGCTCTTACTGCGTCCTAAAACTGTGAAGGACAGATGTACTTGAGATGCAATTTTTCAACTGAAATCTTGTGTACTTCCCCTTCTACATCACGAAAACAAGAAAGAAAATGCCTGTTAAAACTGGAGTAAGAAGGAGCCTGACTTAACAGCTTCTCTCTTCTTAAGGCTTATTACGCCAATAAACCATTCTTAAACTAACACTTTAAAAACAAACAGAAAGGCACAAATACTTCACTACCCTCCTAGAAACAATCCCCAACATTTTGTTATAGACAGTGTCACCACAAAGAATTCTTTTGAGTATTACCTACCATAAGCTGCTGCCCAAGCTATGGGCATGAAAGTTTTAATTTCATTGTCATCAATTTGCTGTTCATGGGCCACTGCTGCATCCTCCTCTCCTACAATCACCTCCATATAAACCTCATCAGCTATTTCTGCAACATCTAAGAGAAAAAGTAGCCAAGAAAAAATTAATAGGAACACTGCACTGCTGAAAGTGAAAATCCCTGTTCCCAAATGAAAGCCACCTACTTACTTAAGTCTTCATCTTCATGCTGAGAATCATTTACAGTCATGTAAACCATCTTCTCCCTTGGAATACGAATACTGCTATTTTGATCGAGTAATCCAACTGCATGGTCATTCTCTGGCTCACTCTCCACAATGTCTACTGTGCCCCCTAATTAGGAAGACCAGAGAAAATATTTTAAATACACCACGTTCAAATCCCGTGCTAAACCACAGAAATTTTGAAGTGTGTCACTCTTTAACATTAGACTCACAGCTCTTTACAGATGACTTGAGAGAAACCGCAGTCTCCAACTATGTGAAATTTCAAATGTCACGTTAAGAGTATTTTTAAAATGAGCACATTTTACCTAAATCATCTTCTCCAGGATCTGCTTTGAATATATAGACCTTGATGACTTCTGGACAAATGCCATCCACTTTACAAGAGCCACTTTCCGATTCTGCTTCCATAGTCATTTCAGCAGGACCTTCATGTTCTATCTTACCAGCATCGTCCACTACAAAAACAAGTTATTACAATTACTCAGTCATATATAGACAGACATATATGAAATACTTTCTTACTTTATTACTCAAATTTGGAAGCAGTTTAAAATTAAGAACTTGTGATCAACAACCTACTCATAATTTTTTTCCACATCCTCAAAACCAGCAACAATAAACACAAAAAATAAATTCAAGCTGTATCTTCTAGTTAAGGGGGAAGTGCAAGAGTACTGCAGTGATATGACTGGAGGCATGAGCACCACATCAGGCAATGCTAATTAGGGAAACGGTGATCTGCCGTAATATAATGGTAGGAAGAAACTGCGTGTTAGTACTTACTCTGTGGCATAATTCCACTTATTCTCAGTTTTATTTGCTTTCTCCTTCACAACTAATAAACTATTAACTGGGGTTTTTTTCAAAAGCGCTACTTGTTGCTCAACCCTGTCTCTAATGCAAGTGGTGCTATAGCTGCCAGTCAGACCTGGTTCCTTGCAAAGCAGTGTTATCGATGCTTCTTCAGCTGACTAGAGAGGAAACAAAACTACAGGAAGAAAACCCTGCACTCTTCTCATGCACTCAACAGCTGAGGGATCGAGCACACTCTGAATGCGCTGCCCCGATGCTACAGCACTGGTGAACCTATTCAACTGACTGCTCACGGTGTCCTTACTGCAAGGGACTTGCACTGGATTTTATGCTGTAGTCCTATGCACTCTCCTCACTGTTGGCTCCAATTATGTTCTCTCACTTTCAGAAGCGCACCAACACCGTGCTTCAGTTTGCGTTGCCATAACTTGCCTGGGCCTCCTACACAAACATGGCTAACAGCCAGCTTTATGAGGAATCCAGTTCTGATTTTTAAGACATACTCTATGTAGGCACGCACACACAGACACCGCCTTGCTCTGCTAAGCATGGGGTTTTGAGGGAAAAAAAAAAAACCAAACTAAATAGGAATTCACAAAAATCAAACCCAGCATCTCAAGACCTTCAGAGAATCTCCCAGTTTCAGAAGCCCCAAAAGTTTTTTGAGCATTTAGCTTATTTAAGAATTCTTAACACAACAGCATACTCGTGTAATTTGTGACTTTATTGTCCATAAAGTCACTTTTGGAGGCTGATGTGGCTGCCTCAGAGCCAAGCATAACTTCAGTTCATGACAACAAGACACGAAATTTATACTAAAGGAAGTGTAAGAACCATTTCATAAATGCTGTAGAATTTTTAACTTAAAACTACCATCATAACTAAATCACAGCTTTACTACTCAGTTTCCATTTAAGATCTACTTAAAAAAACCAAAAAGCTCAAAATGTTATTAATATTCTTTTCCTGACATAAAGTCGATCAGCCTTTACATTAGATAAACTAGCATGCGTTCTGTCTCGTGTATCAAACAACTGTATTAAAGTACAGTTTCTCAATCAAAAAAATATGAATAGCATTAAATTATAAATTAAAATAAATTAGTCTATCTCCTCACCAAAAGAGCAGCAGAAAAAAGCCCCCCATTCAATACTCTTTTGCCAAGTTCATGATCAGTAGCCACCACACAGAATGTTTCAAGATGTTCCAAAAAATATTGTGTGTCATGGGACATGGTAACACCTTGTAGCTGAAACCCCAAAGCATTTCAGAAGTAAAAAACTTAAGTGGTTCTTTTAGAATCATGTTAACAGCGCAGCTCCACAGTACATACACCCAGTTATTGAACAGACTTTCAGAAATTCCCTGACATATGCACAAAACATCAAATGTCACTGAAAATCTGACAGAAACAAAACTTGCTTTCATTGCTACACTAGATTTATGTAGTAGTTCTCCTTTAACTTGGCTGTTTCCAGTGTCACGCACGTGTACTTGGAAGGCTTTCAAATCAGCGTAGACTGATTTTACACCGCTGAAGCCAACGGGGAAGTCTGCCACCAAGCTCAACTGATGCTGGAACATACTCAAGGAAGGAAAATTATGGCTGAAGCAATCAGAGAGAAAACAAACCTACGTGCACCATGTGAAACAGGCCGTTTTTTTCTAACCAAAACGGTTCTTTATTTCCATACATATATGGAAGTATCCACTGATAATAGTCACATGACAGAAGAATCCTAGACCTTAAAAATATGCTCCGTTGACTCTTTGAAGTAAGTTCTCCAAGGTTCTAAGTCATCTTTTAAACAACATGATTTAAAAAAAAAATATTAAAAATCATCACACAATTTAGAGTTTGCTTAGCTCTGATTTCCCTTTATATTCCAGAGTGTTTTAAAAATGTAACAACTGGTTTAAATATTTTTTAATAGTGCCATTAAACTGTAAGGAAATTGATGTGTAGGAATATTAGACAAACTTTCCTCAGCCAAAAAAAAAAAAATAATTCCCTCCGGACAGGTGATAATATTTGGAAAACTAAAGTCCCTGACAGGGCTTGGAAAGTAATAATATTTCCAGTACATTAGCAAACAAGTAACAGGAAGCAAAGTAAGGTGGAAACAAAAAGGTAGGAAAAAAGATAAAAGAATGAGATGAAAGAGAATGGATATCCATCATAAAAAGTACCATTTCCATGTTATTTTGTCCCATGGCTACACAAGCATTTATCTATACTGATTCACTGATACTGTGGCAGCATTTAGGAAATTTTATTTGTGTAACACTTCTCTATATTTCTGCAATCTTCACATGGTTTAGTCTCACAATCAGAGAAAATTATATTCATAAATACTTGACTGACCAATGTTTGAAGTTGGAATTCTGATCATGTTTGAATTTTTCATTAGAATTCACAGCCCATCAAGGGCTCCCACAAATACCATGCATGACTGATCTTCTTTCACATTGTTCCTCTTTGAAATCACAGAAAACACACCCAAAAGTACTTAAAAGCATTAGTTAAGTTTATAAGAGACCACTTCCTTTCAAGTAGAGATGCAGGGCAGTTACTAAACTAATCACAAGTCACATGCTAGGAAAAAGTTCAGACCAGCATTATTCCAACGCTGTCATACCTTGTGCCTCTATTTAATTAGATAATAACTGAACACC
>JAAGNO010010557.1:33273-45297 GCA_033439905.1 Ceryle rudis
GGAAAAAGTTCAGACCAGCATTATTCCAACGCTGTCATACCTTGTGCCTCTATTTAATTAGATAATAACTGAACACCCCCTCTACTAGCTCGTAACTTTACTTCAGTAAACAGGTGGATTCAGACTAATCCTCCAAGTGAAAAAGAAAGAAAAATTTTTAGATAACGTTATTTTATGTAAATTACAAGTATGCATTCTATGGTTGGTTTGCTGACATTCTTCACAGAGCTCACTGATGAGAGCAGCCTGCTCTTTTGCACACTATGAGCTGCAAGAAACAACTAAAAAATGCACGCGCTTCTCCAATGTTGCAACAATTGCCTCCATACAGAGAATGCCTGAGAAAACTGAGAAAGGTGTCACATAATAATAAAGATGTGGCTTGCTTAAAGCCTGCCTAGTTATCATTTACATTACATTACATTACAACAACAACAAAAGAGACCAACAGATAAACAAAAAAGGAATAGAGTAAAGCAAAGAAATAAAAGATGCAGGCAACAAGAACAACAGAATGCTTGTTTAATATGTGTTCTATCATGATGACAGAATTTGTCTTCTAGGAAGTACTACATCTAATAAAAAAAAAAAAGTCATATATAATGTCAAATGATAATGTCCAATGAATAATTATCTCTTCACCCTCCTATTAAAATATATCCAGTGGCATTTCTGGAACAGGAACAAGCTCCTGGGCACTGATAATAAAACCAGTATTTGAAACCCAGCTGAAACTAGATTCCCCATATAAAAGCATAAATGCTAGCCCAAAATCCTGCATACTGCATTTGCTTAAATGATACATCTTTTATTTAACTGTGACACACACACTTTCCCCAATAAGTTGATTTTACTTTTTTATATCAAATATTTAATGGATCAGCAGATACAGACTGTGTGGCCTTGCACTCTTTTACTTCTGACTAGAAAAGTGCAAGTATCTGTAACTGTCTTTATTTTTTTAATTGTTTCTGTGAGATTTTACACTTAACTCTTTCCTACCATTTCTCCTCTATATGGGATTAATGTGGAAAGTAAAGGGATTGTAAAAGATAAAATTCACTTAAGTACTAACAAACCTGCCCTCTTTTTAAAGTACACACCGCACACTGTTAAATAACGTACTGAAACAATTGCTACAAGTATTATAAGAAAAAGTCTGTCTCTACACGGAGTTAACAGATCTTAAAAATCTGTCTATGGAGTAATTAGACAAGAATCATCAATTTTGTCAGCCTTCATGTTCCCAAAGGATTCTCTTTGCTGCTAAAAAAATGCACATCACGGGATACATGTCTGCTTACAAAATAAACAACCCTATTTAGCCATTCTTAATGAAAAAGGCCAGTGCAAACTATTCTGTTCTGTTAAATAGATTAATAGTATGCTGTACTCCCCAGACAGACTTTGTTCAGTTATCTGTGACAGAAACATTTCACTTGTACTTCACTTGACAGCAGAGTATTCCTAGTCCACTGAAAAAGTTATTTTTACCATCCAGTTTTATCTTGAATGAAAAAGCAGGTTTCTTAACCTGTTAGAAAACTAATCTATTTTGATTTTGATGCCATTGCCATTACACATGAGCAACAGTGTAACTTAGGCAGCTGAAGCTCTGCCCCAAGGGTGGCAATCTGGCAGAGGAAAACTTCCCCAGCTCCCACTTGTCCTTCCTGTCCTACTCTCCCCAGCAAGGAAATCAGACTAAGCTTTGAAGCATCACTCAGCCCAAGGGAACTCCCATCTCCATCACCTCTCACAGTGAACTTTTGAACAGCCTCAGCTGCTACAGCTGTTGGTGCCATTCCAGTGGTCAGGCAGAAGTATGACAGCAAGTTCTACTTCACAGAAAGAAAAACATGATTTCCTGAATCTTCAAGAACCTCCAAGGAAAAGAGCGAGGTACTTATTTATGCTAAAAATAAAATAAATAAATAAAGGCAAATAAAAGCACTTTGTTTTCTTGACTAGAAGTCTACTAGATGGCCCTGATGAAGACATGAGCTTTACAGCTTTGTTGATCAGATCCATTGCTTGCAACTTAAGCATCCGACAAGAATGAGAAAAGATAGGTTTCACCTAGACCTATGAAAAGATGCAATCATTATTCTCTCTCTTTGAGGACCTTGGGTTCTGACTCCTGTAATGAAAAGTGTTAATTCAGATACAATAAACAAAAGACATGTCTAACTCAGAGCAAAGTAAGGATATAGATGGATGTAACATAGCCCCTGCATTTACAAACATCGTGTAACTTCCTAAACCTGCAGCTTAGACTTGGGGAGGCTACCCTTCCCTCTCTCCAGACTCCCCTTGCCAAACCTCCTTTGTGCCTCAGTATTTTTACTGCAGTTAAATACAAGTATATCAGAGCGCGTATCTTTGTCTTATGGAATGAGTTCTTGCCAGAGAATGTGTTTTATTTTGCCAAACTGAATAAAATCACACAAGCAAAGATCTTAATTTCCACTTTATGGCCAGGTGTAAGGCATTGCTTTCCTTGGTTAGTAAATGCAGGAGGTTTTTTGTTGTTCTTTTGACAAGCATATCTAATCTCACTGTTACTATTTCACTTGGAGAGAAATGGTTTTTCCAAGCCTTAAAATTTGCTACCAAATAATCAGTACCAGTGTGAGCAAAAGCACAGTTCATCCTTTCCTGACCAGACTCATGAACTGGCCTGTTATGGTGTATGTGAAAGAAAAACTGATTTATCAAACCTCCCTGAATCTTTTTCAAGCTACTAACTAGTAGCAGTTTGCATTCTTTGTTGAATGAATATGTGATTCTGCTCTGCCGTAAGTGCCCAAGTCTACCATGGACCAAAAATGAAGCTTGAGGGCAAAGACAAAGTATTGAAGAAAAAAGGTGAATACATAAAAAGGTAAGTGATGATGCAAGCTGTGCCAAGAAATGTTATCTTTGGGAATTAAAAAAGCAAAGGCATATCAATACAAAAGCTAAATTAAATCTAAATGGGAAAAGAAGTACTATGATACTGAGTTTATTGAAGCAAAGTCACAGAATGAAACCCAAAGGGACCATACTCTTTGAAAAGACAAACCAGTCTGAAACCAAGAAAGAAGGAAGAAACACAACATTTTAAAAAGTATATCTAGATTAGTTATTTCAAAACAAGTGTTTTCAGGATAAAGCTAAGAAAATTCTTAAGAAAATCTATATAGACTCAGTTCATTAGGAACAAAAATGGAAATGCTTAAAGAGAGACACAAGATAGCAAGAAGATAATAAAAAAAGATTTTGCCAGTAACTTCCACTGAAAACTATAGGCTGAGAAACCCAGAACGGAAAGATCACAGTGTCATCCCCTGTTTTGCAAGTGAGGAGCTAAAGGAAGACAGACAAAAGCATCCTTAAGAACCCAGCCTAGGTCCCAGATTTGGAAAGCAGCCACACTTGGCTGCTCTAATGGCAGACAAAATTACATACCAACATCTGCCCCTGCAGTTTAGGGAGGTTTGCCAGAATCGAGCATGAATTTATTGATAAGGATGAAGAAAACAAAACAAAAAAACAACCAAAAACTAGGCTGATTTTACTACCTTTTAAAAAGCACCTAATACGAAGTTCAACTGAAGAACAGTCAACAGATCAATAAACACAGATACTGCTGATGGACCAAAAAAAAAAAAAAAACAAAAGGAAAATTAATTCAAATAATGCTTTCCATACAACGAAGAGACTATTTGGCAAGCGAGTTTTTACTTGATGGAAAAGCACTAGACCGACTTCAGAACCAGAAGAACTAGTTATGCAGGCTTTAAACACAGTAGGTGGTAATAGGGAACTTCCCTTTTAAATGAACTCTAGAACATACTTAATATTTTAAACACAAATAAAAAGGATGCATATTTTTGCAGTTTAATGTTTGTTTTAAATGCTGGCTTATTTAAGGTTCTGAATCTAAGCAAGTACACTGTAAGACTACCAAGAGGCGCTTAATATTAAATTAAGTATAAAACTACAGAAATACATGGCTGAAAAGTGAGAATATCCCAGCACAACTGAACAATTAAATTCCTGTGTTTTCTGCCAGTTACTACCTGTTGACAACTGGTACATCTAAGACAACTTCCTAGCTAACTATTTTAGAGATCACACAATGTGGTATCTACCAAGACATTCTGTCCTCATTCAGCCCCTGGCAATGGTTAAATATGGGACACGTATCTACCCACCCCTCTCACTTGAATTTACACAGACACAATTTGCAAAGTGCTCCCATGACAGCAACCCCAGAGGCCTCACTCTGCTGCCATGCTGCAGGATGACAACCTTCAGGAGAAGGGCAAGCAGAGAGACAGGAGCAACAGCATCTTAGAGAGCTACAGGCAGGGATAAGAAACAGGTAAGGATCACCACTTAAGTCTTTACACAGTCAGGCCTCAATTATCCATAGATGGGTTATCCATTTTTGCTGCCTAAGTGTGATGCGGGTGCAGAAGCATTTGAGTTACTTTCATCCAATCTAACGGGTCTAGAATCAGGAAGTTATGACTGTACCATACTGTACAGAGTGCATTTATTAATTTGGATACTCTTTCCCAGAGCAGCATCCCTGACCTATTTCACATCAGTATGATTTTGCAGCTTAATTTTACAATATTTTGTGTTATCCATACTTTGCATTATCCCATTCATTCTTTTCCCAGATAATAGAGAATTAACTGTACCTCATATAAACTCAAAACATGGCTGCACAAGGTTACTCAAGGAACTCAAGAGATGATAAATTAAGAAATGCAGTGATCCTAGGTAAGGAGAAGCAACATTAAAATCCGTAAGTACAGGATACAAAATTAAAACAGGTTATTATACATTTCAAAAAAAGTGTCCAAAGGTTAAAAAAAAAAAAAGGCTGAAAAAAAAAAAAAGAAAAGAAAAGAAAAAAAAGGGAACTGAAGCAGAGCATGGAGTATGCCTCATCAATGGAGTCATTTAATGCTTTACAAAACTGAAGTACCTGAAATGGTACTAAACCAGCCTAACAAAGTTTTTCTATTTCTACAACAAACAAATGTTCAGCAGTGACACTCTGACATTCCTAGGTGCTGCACTGAGTAATCATTATAATAAGTAACGTACTTAAGAGTAAGCTCTAGTTCACACAAATGGATATCCTCGGTAGAAAAAGGGGGTTTGATATGCTCTGTTTTTCTTCATCCTCTACTTTAAGTCTTTTGAAATGTGATTCAAATGGATTGTGCCACTGTTCCTAAGGGAGATTAAGATATTCACCGTTGCTTCGCAGCTATGAGCAGTGACAGCTACTCTTTTTGTTAGCAGTATACCCGTGTCCTTTGCTTCATCAAGAGAAGAAAACACATCCTAACAGCAAAGACGACATTTTTGCCTGTATCTAACCATAAATGGGGGAAGGGGACTAAGCAAAAAACAAGACAAGGATAACAAACTGCAACCCGGACTTCCAAAAAATGGTTGTTGGATTTGGTTTGTGGTTTGGGTTTTTTTGTTTTTGTTTTTGTTTTTTTTTTTTTACTTTCCCCTTTCTGTGATTTTGTTTGTTTGTTTTCTTAATGTCTTGTCAGTGATTTTAGTAACCTGCATGTGTTTTCAAACAATGTCACATTTATTTTCTTTTAGTTCTTAATAAATATATGGCATTTAGCTTACTGGAATTCTTACTTCTCTGTCCATATGCTATAAAATGCTACAGAAATTATATATATGTCCAGACATGAATTTGCCAGTATATCTCTCCATTAGCTTCACCAAAATTTTCAGCTGGTATGTATTCCTAAAAATCCCCTATCTGAGTACATTTTGTGAAATCTGCATTTCATTAAATAATAAAGAACATCTGGGTTTGGTACCATCATAAGCCCTCCCTCAGATACTTCAAGCACCACCCAGGCCCTAAGAATTTCAATGGCTTTACCCAGACACTTACAGGAAATCATAAGGTAATCTTCACAGTTGCCCTTCTCGTCTTGATGTTCCACAGGGATTCCATTGGCATCGATCACTGCCTCTGATGCACAGTCTGCCACCAAGACTTCCTCAGAAACAACATCTGTTCCCAGAGTATCAGTGACAATATCTGCTTCTTCAACATTATCATGAACTACATGTTCTACATGTCCAACCTCGGGTACATGCATTGACTCACTTGTCAGTACATGTTCTGGTATAGACATTGTTTCTGCTGTTATGTCAGAAGCTAAAACATCATCTGGGACAGTGCAATGAGCCAAAGAAACCTCTTCGGCTACGTCTGTGTCCAGCACTTGTTCAGGAATAATGACAGTTTCAGATACATCTGGCTCCTCCATGATATCTGGGCACTGAACATCCTCAATAACAACATCTTCAATGACATCTTGGATTACTACAGAATCTGGATCATCAGGAACAAAATTATGCACGGTTATATCAGAGTCGACTACATCTGAAACAAATACTGTTTCCTGTACTTCCACAACAATCTGATCTCCATCCATATGTGCTGCATCAGCTCCTGAAAAACATAATTATAATAGCAGTTACATTGTAAAACTAACTCAGATCAAGGGGTTAATAACTGAAATTCTATTTTACTTCCAACTTTTACACTGTGCTGCAATTTAGCAAGACAGGCCTAATAGGCTACGAGCAATTATGATCTGCAGATATATGAGAAGCCTATAAAGCAAGTCCTCAGTAGATGCGAACACAACTAAGATGAACAACATTTTCTCTCCTGGAAAAGATTACTAATTTTTAGACTCTCCCCCAATAACCAAACAACTATTACTTGAAAGAACAGTAGCTCATTCATATTGCTCTGAGTAATAAAAACAAGCAAATATCCAAAGCGACTACTCTATACAAAAGCATCGATGCAGCACAGCACTTTCAAGCAAAGACAAAATAAACAGCAGTTAATTGCATCTAATGTGAACACTCTTGTCTACATATTATGTTCTGACAGACCTGTTGGATCAAAAAATGCATTTGGCTCATGTGGCTGCAATTCAAGACCATCTTCATCCATGGCCTTTAACTCTCATCAGTCACAGTGTCTGTAGAAGGTAAAGAAGAAAGGTTAGTTAACTCGTATTGTGCTACGAAGGTTGCCTCTGTCAGTGCATTGAAAAGTAGAAATGCTGGGCACATGGATAACACCTCGACTTTAAGATGGACCAGATTTCACGCAGGGTACCTCTGGTTGGGATTCCAGAAATGCTACTCTAGAACACCAAACACCCAGGGCCTGAGTATGAGGAGTGTGAGCTCCAAAACTCCAGGTCCATTTCTCAAAACCCCACAGCTCCACAAATACAGAAGCAGCTGACAATGGATATGAAAATATTATTTCCTTATAATACTACAAAGCAGAAAATGTAAGACAAAGCCTAGTCAAGTTCACATTCGAGTCTTTTTTGGATGGTGGGGAATAAGGCATTGTCAAATCAATCAATAAAGGTGAGTCAAAAGTAGACAGCTAATAATTTGAAATGCACATCCCTTTTGATGTCCCCCGTGTTCGTACTTGGACAATCAGGAGGAAGTTATTCTTATGTCACTTCAGGAATTGCGATCAATGCCAACTGCTTCCAGAACATAACATCGTATGTTTTCAAACCCCGGATGTGTGAATATTTTAAAAACTCCTGCCCCAACACACCGCACGTATCTGCTTTTGTATTAAAAAGTATCACCAGTTTTCAAAAATTACAAAATGTCATATTCCACCAAATTTCACTGAACAGAATGTCAACATTTCTTCAGTGCATAACAACTGATGATTTCAATCTTAACCAAAGAACCAAACAAGACCACAAAGTTAAAGTACTTAGTAAAATCTGAAACTGCAACCTACATTTTGCTGCTTACATATGCGCGTTATAGTTAGGATCAGACAAACCCTGTTCAGTAAAATGTGATCTAAGATAAACTTGTACTTCTCCCTTGCACTTAGTCCAAAAATAACAACTACTCCAAAACACAAACCTACAACCATAAATCGTAGCAAGGGTTTTCTAGACTTCACCATTTTCCTAGCTCAACTTTTCCCAACTCTTTGTAGCTAACCACCTAATTTATATATTAGAAAATGTATTTTCACAGGCAGAGGGAAGGAAAAGCAGCAGTAGTCTAGTAATTTTCCAAAGGGTCCCACATTTGTGTGACGTTCTGTTGGAAGCTCCTATATTTTAAAGGCAGCTCCACCAACAAATTATTGCTGTGTCCACCCGGACATAAATCACCTCACAATTATTCTGACTATCATGCATTTCTGTCAGAAGCACCCACTATTAACAGGAACAGCTCTTCACACATATGATTTTTTCAGAATCAAGAGCAGAAGAAAAGGGTGTCTTGGCCTCAGATATGACACAGCTTGACTGATGGCAATCAAGTTTTGCCATGCCACAGAAACAAGAACAAAACAAGGTCTCATACAGACATTTAACAAGAATTATTCACACCCAAATTGGTTTACTTCCATCTATTCGGTACACACCTATCTAGTCTATTAAAAATGTCTGTCCAATTCATCCTGTCACCTTTTCTGTGCTGCCTTCAGTGTTTTGTTTCTTTTCTGTTGCTTCTTCTCCAACTTCTTGTGTGCCTGTAGCTATATTATGTTCATTGCCGCCTCACCTGCTCATTTTGTCTCTCCTGCATATTACTACAGCACACTCCCATCATTCACACAAAACCATGGTATTCACCAATTTGTAGCAAAGATTCCATCAGCAATTCAGAGATGGGTTTGTTTTTTTTTAAGGAGGCAGGGAGGGATTAAGGGTTGGCAGAAAAACTGCCTCTCTCTTCGGGCAACATACACGTAAGAATATAGCCCTCACTGTCCATCTCTCTGGGACAAGTCAAGACGCTGATTCTGCCTGGCCTTTGAGGATGGTATTATCATATGTATTAGCCTCTGATCAGCTAGGACCCAACCAGCTTGAAGTGTCAGTTCACCACTAGCTACTGGAAGAACTGGCATTTTTCTCCACTTCCTGCTTTCATCACTCACCTGACCATCACTCCACCACAAATTCCTACCTCTTATGATTCATCCATGTACTTTCTCTCTCCTATGCTCTCCCTAAATTCCTCACTGTCTCTGTGAGCGAGGCTCTCCTTCATAATCCTTCTGTCTACCCTCTTCACCCATAAGACCCAGAGGCTGCCACCACTACTTCCCACCTTCCAGAACGTGCCTGCTGATGCCATCTCTTCCCTGCTACTCTCACTGCTGCCCAAATTCCACGTGACAGATGCTAAAACCACTGAGTCTCTGTGGTGTTCACGACAGTAGAGTTTCATAAAGACACTGCCACCAGCCCTGACAGCCCAGAAGAACTTGAACTGCACACTCTGCATGTGGCCTCTTCTGTACTGGCAAGGTCTTTCACCTACAGGGCTGTAATATGCTGCAAAACAAAGGCGCAGGCTCTACACAAACTGAAGAAGTTTCCTGGGCATATGGGTTTTCAAGATTGAGTCTTAAAAAGGCCACAGATTTATGCTTTGCTACTTGTTCCAAAGAAGAAGAAAAAAACACCCAATCCTTTCACTGAATGACTTTCTTCCTAAATAAGGTTTCCCACGATGCACTTTTCCATCCAGACTCAGCCAACAAATTCAAGTACACAAATTCTTAAATCAAAATCTGCAGTCCAAAAAGGCATCAAGGCATTTGTTCATGGGTGGACAAAATAAAACAAAACATTCCCTAAAAGTTTCCTGAAATCCTGTCAGGGTTTGAGCATTCTGAGCAGTAGATGAGAAAATAGTGTATTTCTTTCTGCTTGCTCTTCTTCTGAGCAATGGGCGGGCACAGGGGCCCAAGATTCAGCCTACTGGCAGCTCCGTGATGAAGGCACTGTTCCACAACACAAGAAATACCAGAGCTTCTTGCTGCAAGCATCACACTGAACACCTTCAAATTTCTTGGCAAGCACCATAAGCTCTGTGGTACCATAAGGCTAAGAAGCAATTCCAGCAAGATTTCAAGAAGGGCTGAAACTCCTCTCAGTTCTTCCAAACTATTGCAGCTGACACTTACCTCAGGGACAGGTTCTGGCACCAAAGCAGCCAGAATCAATTGTCAGTTCTGGTATGGGAACCTGAAGTCTCAAAGAGAAGCCGGTGCCCAGCCACATCCCTGCATTTAGTCCTTCTCAATGCCCGAATCTATTGTGGCTTTGTCCACATCTCAGTAATTTGGGAACTGCTCTTCTACCACTATGACAGAAAAAACCTAGGCACCTAAAGCCAGGTTTTATACCTCTGAAAAGAACTAAACATCTACATGATTTGCCTGGCTTGGGTTCTATGCCAGCTTTACATGGATTGAAAATTAATACAGCTTTGAAATATACCTAATTCCGTTTACTTCTTACAAACAGATTTTTACCTATTTATTCACACACTTGGCAGGTCTCTTTTTTTATGGAAGCCAAGGCAATATTTTCAAGTGGAAGGACAGACAGACAGACAGACAGAAAATCATGTATCAATGGAAGAATGGCTATTAAACTATTAGCAATAAAATAACCTCCCAAAATAAAAAGGAGTATTTTCCTTAAAGCTGATCTTGAGTACAATCGGTCAAGAGAAGCGATGCAGACAGTACACTACTCTTGCCACATTACAAACCCTTGGCTCAACAGGCCTAGAGATGCAATTTCAAAATGAAATAAAACAAAATAGGCGAGCTGTCACATTTTAAAGACAGAGCAACTTTAAAAGTAAGAGATCCTTAGAAGAGCTTTACTATGCCACAGAAACCACATTTCTCTGTTCTCACCATAAAAACAAGCAAAAAATTGAAAAAGGAAAAAGATAAAAAGAGGAAACCAGAAAAGTCATTCTTATGAAAAAGAAATACATGACAGTACTTTGCCTACACCTAAGGAAAGAACAGCACACCTGCTTACTTGTGGTAAGGGCATAAACCAAGTACCTGCTCAGCAAAACTCTTGACCCTTCCCAGATAAATCAAGGTATAAACAGCAAAAGTTCCCTACACCCAAGCGCCAGCCCCTACCCACAGAGATGACTTACTGTACAACCACAACCAAGTTCCCATCGTGCCTTGCTGCATCACATTAAAAATTGCAGCATGCCTTGCGTGTCCCAGTTGGGTTAGAGCCCCAAGCTACCCGAAGCTCCACTGTGGTTATGAGAAGACTGTGGGTTCAGTCTACACTATTGCTGCAGTGTCACAACTCTCCCTACGTGACCCACTTACAGAGAATGTGATGTACACAGAGGCTCTCAATCGCATACACACACGTAAAGGTAAAAAAAATACACTTCTTATAGTATCTAATTCTTGTCTTGGAAATAAGCCTCTTAATTATTACAGGAATAAATGGAAGAATGAAAACAATGTTACAAGTGTGACAGTGTAATAATTTAGCTGGTTTTTTTCTTGATGCACATCCCTCGGTCTTGGCAGAAGAATCAGTATTGCTGTCTTCGCTATGATTTCACAAAAAAAACTCAAGTCTTTTCCTCTTTGTTCTAGTTTAGTGGTGTATTTGCAGAAACTGATTAAAAGAAATGGGCTTTCTCCAGTTTCACAGCGAACCTGCCCATCAAGACAACACCTAAGGTAATTCTTAACAAAACCTTGATTAGGGAAACGACCAGTTCTGGGCGCATCTTTGAAACTACTTTCCACTCAGCTGACGGCCTCTGCAGAAGGGACAACCAGAAAGGAGAAGACGACAGCACCAAGAGGGGGCCCCAAAGGGGCTGCGGGACCTCGCACCTCCGCACCCGGCTTCCCGCGGGGTGGCTGGGCAAAAGAGGCTGAGGGCGAACCTCCCACCACTGCCCAAATTCCCAGCCGGACAGAGAAGGAATCGCGGGGCCGGAGCACCGGGCGCCGCGGCAGGAGGGGGCACGGCTGGCAGCCCTGGCGCGGCTGCACAGGAAGCCGCCACGGGCCGGAAAGCGCCGAGCTCCCCTGCGACTCGCTGGCTGGCAGGCGCCGAGGCGGGGAGGAGAGAGAGGCGGGGGAGAGGGGGGAAGAAGCGG
>JAAGNO010010558.1:0-10933 GCA_033439905.1 Ceryle rudis
AGCACTGCTAATGGAGATAGTGTAGATACTATCAGTGTAACCGTCACAGTCACAGTTGTCACCCTGACGGCCTCCATTCCCAGAAGCCCACACGAAAATGGAGCCTTTCCCATTTCGGCCCTAGAGAAAATGGAAACAAGCGGTTATCAAAGAGATATCGGTCTCTGTAATGGATTCTTAACAACGCCTCACCCCTAAAAAGCCCAGTGTATCAAACATTTTCAGATAAGAAAGAACAATTTTCCATAGGCGCTGTTGAAGACAGAAAAAAACATGTATTTTAGGTATCCTGCTTCACACCCTACAGTACCTCTCTTAGTTTCAGTGGTCTAGGTACTGAAACTTCCCTCAGAATAGGTTTCTCAGGTAAAAACAGAGTCTGTGATCAACAGGTTAAGTTCTCCCACGTGCTGATGCTGTGGTCCTGAACATTTCTAGGAACAGTTACCTTTTTTTATTTTTTTTTTAAGAAATGGCAGGTTTCTCAAGGGTTATTTCACTTGCCTTTCCTGTAATCACGGAGCACCAATGATGTACCTGAGGTGACTTTTCCACTGGTTTCTTTTTTATAAGGAAGCTTTTCTCAGCTGGCATTCAGTGGCTGAAGCACAGTGAACCAGCAAGCACATCAGAGTGAAAACCCTCCCTGCTCTTACAGATCTGTGGGCCAGCACCACCACCCTCCGGACATCACCACGCTCTGGTCTCCACATGTAATGAAGGAGCAGCAGGTAACAACCGATGCTGGCAGCTGACAGCATGTCAACCATCACAGCTGTCACAAGGAAATGCGTATCACCCTGTCCAGTCTGAAGCTGTGCCAGTCCTTCAAACGAAGAAGATCCATTCCACGCGAAGAGCAAAAGTTCCTGTGTTGTTCATTATTAATATGTGCACGCTAACTGGAAACACCAGTTGCAATACAGATTTTTATCACCCCACTCAGACAAGATTTGACATTATTCGTGCAAGTGCTAAGACATATGCAGCACTTAAAACATTAAAATAAAGAAAAGTAAGCTGTATTCTTTGTGATACAACTGTTAAAACAAAAAGGACGAGCCACATCAATTACTGAAAATGAGATGGTATCTCTCTGGGAGAATAAAGTCCAGAGAAGCACTGGTATGTGTAAACACCTGCTTTGATTTCAGTGAAGAGTGCTACTAATGCCTCTTGGATGCTTAAGGCTCAGCATACGCTTAAGTGCTTTATGGGGCCCAGCAATGAAGGCGCCAGGGATGAAAGTTGTTGGCAATCCCAGCTCTGACTTTGCGCAGAGTGGAGACCATCCAGATCCTTGCAAAGGGAAGGCTGACAAATGAATGGGTAAATCTGCTCCCCTTGAGAAATAAAGCAAGTTGTAAAAAAAGGTACATCCTTCACCAAAGAACTGGCTTTCTCAGAGTGAGACCACTGAACATCGGCTCCCGAACGACTGCCTTTAATTCTCCCTCTTCCCTTGCTGCCTGCCTATGGACTGAGACCTCTGCTCATCACCAGCCCACTCTTCTCGGTCTCCATTCTCCCCTCGGAGGATGTTTGTCAGCTGTCGGACTCTTCCCTCTTCCTTGTTCCCTCTGTCTGCTAATGTTAACTGCTCTTTGTCCAAAACCCTTTCTCTTTGCTTCTGCCCTCCAATCTTTCCTTTGTTTCTCTCCTCACCCACCTCTGATTCAGTCTTCCCCTCTCTGTTACCTGTCCATCTTTAGATGGACATCTTTTCACCTCTCTGGCAAAAGCAAGAGTAGTTTATTACTATACATCCCCGGTACCTCTGTTTGCACCCGGCTTATCAGCCAGCCGGATCTAAGGAGGATAACAGCACAAAGGACTGTAAAAACCCCCACATTGTTTCCAACACTACTCATCATGCAATTTTGCTGACTTAATTTTAATTGGATCACGATCCGCACCAATTTATAAATTTATGCAATTACCACAATACCAGCCCATCCACAGGGTGCTAAAATGCATCGCTGTTTCACACAGCAAAATATTCACAAAGCAGAAATTCTGTATTAAAATTTATAGGCTTTCAGTGCAGAAATCCAATTACTGTTCAGTGCAAAGCAAGCAGCAGAGAAGGGTGGGGGTAGGGCGAGACAAAGGCAGTGAGTGTAAGGATGGAGAAAGAAAGCTGATCGGTGAAGAATAGCAGCTTAAACACAGCTTAGAAAGCCCTAATGGTGCTTTTTGAAAAGTCCTATTCTGTCTGGTGATTTCTCTGACCTGTGCTATTAAAATCCATCCTCTCTTTTTCAAATACATTTCAGCAAAGAGAGCACAAACCAGTTTCATTTCTTCCCTAATACCAACCATTTGAAATTCTGTTCTCTGACACATTTTACCGTGTCTTTCCCTTGAGTATTGTACCTGCTTTATCCCATACTCAAAAGCCTTCTGTGCCAGCCTTCCGGGTCCCTCCACTGTTTTACCATCATCATTAGGGCCCCAGCTTGCGCTGTAAATGTCCACGTGTTCTGGACTGAAACCGATGGAACTGGCTTCAATAGCGTCGGTGACTATTCCGTCCAGCATTCGTATACCTTACCAGAAAAAAGGAAGCAGACAGGAATTACTTTCTGTTCCCTCCTCTCTGTCTTTGTTAACTGCCTGTGAAGTTTCCAGCAAAATTAACCCGTAACTGCTGCCACCACAGCCTGCTGCCGCTCGTGTAATTAATACCGAGGACAGCCCCTGTCAGTGCGAATCAGTGTGCACTTACCCTTTTTTTTTGCGGAGCCCAATGCTCTCTGCAAACATTGACAAAAAAAAAAAACAACAAAAAAACAAACAAACAATCCTCTGACAGTCTTGGCTGCCTCTTGTTTACTTCTTTCTTTGTCTACAGAGAGCCCAGAAGATGATGTTTTGATTACTGCCTCTGCTTTTGCTTACTGCACGGGGCTTTCCTGACTCTTCCTCTCCGTTAAATCTGCAACAAAGACTTCTCAAACCGCTCGCGTGCCTCTAAAATTAAATAGGCTTTATCAACATTACTTTTGTCTTTTAGAGTTCCAAGAGTATCAGCTGAAAGGTGCAGTTCTGTATTCCCTGCCTTAAACACTTTGCCCTCGCAGTCATTAAGGTTTTGGTGTCTTTGTGCTGCTGCTGTTTCACTAGCTCTTCAACCACAAAGCATTCTCACTGTTGTTTTGCTGCCACGTTTTTTTTTTTTTCTACTGTGAGCAATCCAGAGATGCTAGAGATATCTAGCCATTAACATTTTATTAGGAACTGCATGATCTAATCTTCTTCAGAGCAAGCCTGATCTCAGTGGTACTTAAAATTCAGTGGCAGACAGCGGTTCATCTGCACTGGATCTCTCGCTCTGCAAATCCCTGGCTCTGCAGTCGGTTTGCTGCCACCGTCCAGCGCTGGGGTAGGATAGAAATAGCAGAAGTCTGGCAAAATTCCCGCGATGGGATGGCTCTCCCAGCAGCAGCAGCAGCAGCAGAATAAGAGCTACAGCAGCCAGCATGCAGCCTGTGTTTTCAAGCAATAAAAATGTCTGGGTTCTCTTGAACTTGGCAAGTCAGTACTACAGCCGCTGCACCATTACCGGCAGTTGGTGAATTATGAGTACTCATTTTCTAGTATTTTCCACAAAATGGGGATTTTTCCAAAACACAGCAGGCAAAATTTGGTTGGTCTATTAAAAAAAAACCAAACCAAAATTAAAAAAAAAACCCACAACCTTGCCCTGGCAGCTCAGTTAGTGTCTTGTTCTGGTTTTTTGTACTATCAAGCAGGGAGAAAAAGACTGCAAGCATAATTCTCTTCCCAAACGGCTGGCTGCTTAGACTCGTAATACCTCTGAGATAAAGCTGAGCTTTGTTATTTCCTATTAATTAGGGGCAAAAGAAGACAAAAGGAGCTAATCTGTTCAACCACTGCTACTCCACCATCGCTCGCAAAGCTGGGGAAAGAATCAAGGTATATCCTGTACCTCAGGTACTACAAACAGCACTTAGCCTGCATAAGCTTAAACACGTAACGTTTGTTATACTGTTTTTATTTGGTTAGCTCAGAATTGTGAGATTCTCTCAGAGCAGCAGGCTGTGAGAAAAGATCTGCATGTGTGGAAAGGACTGCAAGCTCAGGGTGCGAGCCTGCACACATCATGAGATGCTGGGAATGCAGAGAGTAGTGTACAGGCATTTCCCACAGGCGAGCACAAAGCCAGCTCTGAGGATAAATAACGCAGTAAGGAAGAAAACAAGAACACGGACGGCACGCTGATGAAAACAGTTCAAGGAAATAAACACCGTCTTGTCTTTGCGACTGCCAAAAATCCTCCTTGTTTAAGTCAACTCAGGGATTTGATGACTGCAGTGATACTTCCCTAAGCAGATTCCAATTATGTCCTCTTGCATAAACTCTTCCCTATTGCACACGCTTGCTCCCACCCTCAGTCCCACAAAACCAAAAGCAGGCAAAGCCCAAGGTAATTTCAGACACATACATGTATCTGCCTGGCAGAAGGCTATTTTTAGCAACACGTCACTGTGCAGGAACCCTCGGCCCAGTCCTTTGTAAAATGGAGCTTCTTAATCACTTGATTTCCATGGCAGCACCAGAGAATTATCGTAGCGCAGTGCTACGGGTAGGTGTGAGTGAAAATACATACACCTCGCTTCACTCCAGAGGTGATCAGAGCACACACATTTCTAAGTTCTATACAGAACAAGGGGTGAATGTCAAAGGACGCTGAAAGGTTTCACTTCAAAACCTGGGCATTAAGAAGCAATTTTTTTCACACAGTGCACAGAAGAGCCTATGGGACTCATAGCTGCAAAGTGCTGAAGACACTGAACAAGGTTTTAGAGCGGGGCCGGGCATCGATGTGACTATTGAGGACACTCAGCATTCTTGAAGTCAGTATTTTCAAGGAGAAGAAACAAATTTTGAATGGGATGTTTTGTTTTACCCCTCTAGGTGAAGTTAAATCAAGCTCTGATGGTGAAGGTTAGAGAACAAGGTATTCCAGATGTCAGGGTTTCTTCCCCTAAAGCAGCTATTGCTGACTATCCGAGAGAAGGCGTTGGCTGCGGACCACCGGATTCATCCGGTGTGGCAACTGCTACAAGCAAACAGCCGCTCCAAGAAGTCATCCTGAACTAATGTCACATAAAAGTGTGTAATGTGTCCTTTCACGGATTTCAGGGAAAAAAAAAAAGAAAAAAGAAGAAGCAAAAAAAGGGACTGTGAAGACATGAATCCTGCATAGCTTGGAACATCAAAAAAGCCTTCCAACGTTTAGCCACTCCACATCTGCCTGAATCTTTTGAATTCTTCTCCTATTTTCCACTGCTCTTTGAACATATTTTTGTTACATCCTTATCTTAATCAGGCTGGTCATGTTTAACAGCTTACAATTTCTTTCAACTTTTCCATTCTTTCTCCTCCCCCGCTCAGGTATAAGCAGCTTTCTCAGTAATTTGGATTGCCGGTCTGCTTTCCCTCCTGCTATTTTTCTTTCCTAGACAAACCACCCCACACAGTTCTGTAGTTTGCATTTGCAAATGAACACAGAGCATACGCAAATAGCTGTGGAAGAATCTTCTCTGCAGATGCAAGCGCCTTAAAATATGGGCACAATGGGAGTTCAGACATCTTTGCAGCTTCATCCATTTTGCCCCGCTTTGAAAATCTGGCGTCTTCGTCTTATGAGTGAGATATTTTATTTAAACAGAGCGTGACAGCATAATGCGTTATGGTAAAGGCAGAGTGCAAAGCTGACATCTCTGACAGCTGAGCAGAGTCAATGGGAACCTACGAAGGGACGGGAGACTGAAATGGTGGGAGCGGCAGTTACGGGTGTCAATTGCCACCCATCGACCCTTTGTTTAAAGGGAAAAAAAAAGAGTAATGGAGAAGCTAGGACTATACAAATGTCTTCCTCTGAGCTAAATAGCCATTTGCAAATGATACTTTGATCATGACTATTTCATAAACCTCTAACGGATTAAACTTTTAGTCACCGCTGGGGAAAAAATAAAAAAAAGGCAGCGTTGATTGACGGGCAAGAAAGACTCTACTTATTTTCAGAATTAACTTCTGATGATAGTAGAGAAGTGAGTTGTTGAAACAAAAAAACACAGCGGTTTGAGTATCTGGGCTGACACGACCTTTCAACTGCCTGTAGATGGAAACAAGATGTTGCAGGCAAGGGTGTGTGTGAATTTGTGTGCTCTCACTCTCATCCTGCTCACTCCCCCTCCTCCCCCACACCACCTCCTTCCAGGAGAAGCAAGTATAAAAAAGTCTTATCTCCGGGTAGAATAAAGGTTGTTGCTATCACCGCTATTGTCATCATCACTACCACAGACACTGTAGTTGCTGTTGCTGCGTATTCTACCTATAGTCAACAGATAACCAAATTCCAGAGGGTCTGACAGTGAAGAAATGGTGCCCTGTAGACGTAACCCTCCACACCATGGCCAGACAGGACTGTGTAGCCTCATACTGCCAGGTCAGTGTTTCCTGAGCAGGACAAATCATTTGTATTTCAGATTAATGGTAGCTGAAAACAGCACTTTCACGGGATCTCTCTGGTTTCCATTCACATTACACACTTAGTTATTTTTGCTTTCTTACCTCCCACTTTGGAATTGTAGGCAACTCCAACTCCACATTTTCTGTTGTTGGCTTGCATGGCAATTTCTCCTGCACACCGTGTCCCGTGCCTGAATAAATATAGCAAGAATAAACATAATCTCCTAACACCTTTGTGTAATGTACACAAAGACTCATCAACGACCACCTCGATTTGGTGGAAGCTTTCCGTTAAATAAAAGCAGTGCAGCTACTGAATGGCTTTTGAGATGTATCTACACGATACAAAAATACCTATTTGTCTTAGGCGGCAAGCAACATCATTTTGCCTATTTCATGCTCAAAGGATCGTCGTGATGAGATGATAAATACTGATCCTCAATCACACCCGGGTCCGTAGACACAATATATACCAGTATTTTAGTAAAGTGCAAAACCAGCGTTCAGTTACGGGGCTAAGAAGCCACTGAACTTCTCCAGGCAGAAAGAGGATACAAGTCTTTTTTAATCACACTTTGAGATACTCTTTTTCTAATGACTGCATTTGTTTGAGAATTCAGAAAATGAGCCTTCAAAATATCCTCACCGTTGCTAATTTTTTCTTGCAACCAGCTACATTCCACGCGATTCCTTTTTTGCCAGGGGTGATTGTTAGTCCACAATACAGAAAACCTTCACAGCAGTGTAACTGTAAAGGAGTTGTATTATTTAATACTACGGATTGTTATTCAATGAAGTGTTTGAATGCTTCTGGGCTGAATTCCATTTACTTATTCATAGAGTTTAGTTGTAATACAGGTAGATTTAAGAGATAATGTCATCGGAACAAGAGGATAACGGCTTCCTGCTCTTAAATAACACTGTAACAAACAAGAAACAATCATTTTTCAAATGTCTTATTCATGGGACGTTTATCCTTTGATTTGTTAGTTTGGGGTTTTTTTGCCACACACTGATTTATGTTGTGGACACTGTTGTATTATCTGGTGGGCAACAGGGAACCACTGCATCAGTTCCTTATTGTATCTTTATTGAGTGGCAGCATCCTAATTGGTTTAAGAAATTGATTTCTTCTTTTAAAGAGATCCATTGTCTTCTCTTTCTGATGGACAAAATCCCTCCCTGAACTACCACGGATGGGCTTAGGTGTGGCAGACCCATCAAGATGCTCCACAGAGTATCAAGGAGGTAGCTCTAGAGAGGGTATCAGAAAAAACTTCCTCTCTCTCCTTCCAAGGCACACAAGTCCACAAGGTAAACTGGCTGGCTGTCTTGTGCTCAAGCCTTTTGGAACTTCATAGGTTACAATCTTGAGGACACTTAGGCCAAATGCGGTCTAAATAAAGCTTCCTTACGCCTCAGAAGAGACAGAAAGGTTGTCATGGGAGTGAATGTAACCTTCTCCAGTGTCTGACCGTGTGTCATACCCATGTGAGAGGAGGTCAGCAGCACGGCTTCACCTGTGATTGTCTGCGCTGACCTGGAAGCTCTTCTATTGGTCCAAAAGGTGCCTCCACATCTGGAAAAGTGTCCTTAGCTACAAAAGCTGACCCAAAGGGATGGGATTCTTGGTAGGTTCCTCTAACACACAGTCTCTACTAGAACCCTTCATAGGAGATACATTCTTTTAAAATTCCCAGTGCAAAGCACAGAACTGAAGCCAAAATCTGCTTAGGGAGCTATCATTCTAGAAACACACGCGATGACGTGAACGGATTGCGCTGTCCGGCTTTCTGCCGGAGACTAAAATAATTCACTTGTAGAATATTAGAATGAGTTTCACAAACGCTTAAAGTTAGGTTGAATTGAAACTTAGTTGTGCTTTGATCAGCGCGAGTCACTTGCTGAACATGAGTTGCTGGATTTACTGAAGCCTGAGGCCACAAGCAGAGAAATTCTGCTGAAGTTATACTTATGGAGGCCTTGAGCCCCTCCATCCTGTGAAAAATAAGGTGGACACATTCTCAGCAGAAGCTGCATCCTTGAGGTAAGAAAAACAAAAACCAGCCTGGAGACAGAAAAATGATCTGATGAAGAGCAAGAAGATCACAGACCCAAATATCACTACTGGACCAAGCCATCAGATAAGGAAAGGCAACTGAGATTGTCAGGGTACCATTGCCCAGGGATTTCTTTGTTTGGAGTCCCTGCCTGGAGGCACCAGCTCAAGCTGAAATAACGTGACTCTGGGGCAGAACGCGGGGTCCAAACTCTTCTTTACAGCTGGGGGCTAAGACTGCACCCAGCCACACACAGACACTTCTCTGAGAGGAAGTTCAGAAAGCAAGGGGATCCCATCTGTCCCTCACAACTCGGTGGCAGGGTCTTCTCAGACCCTTCTATAACACTTACAGGAAAAAACCACTACAAAATGAGTAACTGTTTTGTTCTCTTCACACAACAGGGAGGTTACTCACTTGTTTTCATTTGTTGGGTCATATCTAGGAAAGGGATCATGATCATTGTCATTGAAATCGTAACTTGCCTTCGGATCCTACGTTAAAAAACAAAACAAAACCAGAATTAATTTGGACAACTAGAAAATGCACTTTAAAATGTGTGACAAAACAGGTTCTAGAGTCTTTAATTTATTTATCTGGTGTGCCCCATGCTGACAGCAATCAGGTTGATAGAATTTAGAGGGCATTAACAAATCCGTATTTTTTTTTACGGATCTTTAATAATTCAGCATTAAACCACTGTTTACAAACATGCCTGGGAATTAAATCCACTGAGGGAAAAAGAAAAAAAAAAGAAGAACAAATGCATAAAACCCCACCCCACTATCATCGCTTCCTGTGACACAGACCATGTTCCAAATCATGCCTAAGGCAAATGTACAGTCTCTGTACAGTAGAAGCTGACTTAGAGAACAGGCAGCAAGTTGGGGAAGAGAGTCTGTATATCACATTTACGACTGATCAATCTATCCCATAGCTTTCTAGTGCCCAAACTTACATAGTTAGTGTAGATGTCGGTGTGATTCCACTCTAAGCCATCGTCTAGTACTGTGATGACCACACCCTTGCCTGTAATCCCCTTCTGCCATACAGGAATAACATGGAGATCCAGTTTGGGCAGGGATGGCGTTATTCTTGTATCTTGCTGGGGGCAGAAAGGATTAAAATATGTCAATGTTTTTGTCGATTTATACTACACAGACCCAAAGTCGTATTTTAAAGGTGCTCCCAGCCTGAACTTGTGTATTTTGCTCAAATTTTGCAAAGATGAGACAAAAATGAGTTTCTTCAAATACTTGTAGCCCTGAAAGATTTACCCCGTTACTTGAAGGTCCCTCTGAACAACAAGCATCTTGTATTTATTGGAGGTAGGCAGCGGAAACCCGGGAACGGAAGGGATGTACCGATGAACCTTGGAACATTGAGTTAATAATCAGACCTGCTCATGTTTGTTCTCTTCGCTCCAGGAGAAGCCCAGACAGTGCCCCACAGCAGAGCACGCTGCATTTTCTCCTTTGACGTTCAAGTTAGCCAGAGCAAAATAATTAATGGATAAAACAATTAAGGTAGTCATTTGGTCAGGAACAACTCTGCTGAATCACAACTTTCTGTTTACTACCCTCATTACTGTTCCTGTGGTAAATCAGCTGGAAGCATGAATCATCTACAGACTTCTCTTCCACAGCGACTTCTTTGAAGAGTAGCTCCTAAATGGGTCGTTTTTCCTCTCTAGCACTAAATGTGCAGTATATACTTCTCATTAAGGAAACGTGCTTACAACCCCCATACAAATGGAGATGTAAACCACAGCATTTTCTTTCCGTTTCTCTGTGCATTAGTTGATGGCAGGTTTTTCATTTCTTTGTTTCCAAAGGAATGTTGGTTAAAAATATGCAGCTTAGAAAAATAAATTTGTTATGGGAATGACCATACTTTCATTTTAAGCTTTATTTTCTGATGGCTGCATTCAGGGAATTATTTGAGGTTTCAAGGTTTGTTCTCTAGGATCCATCAAATAATCACTTTTTCTGGTGATGTGGGCAGGTACACTGATTAGGGCTAAAATAGGTTGCCATCAAATCATAATAAGAAGGTCATAAGTAATTTACTACAAGGCAAAGCACATATTTTGCACATAAATTATTGAACACATTTATGCATTTAACTGGAAAAATAAAAACTTCGGTGTGCACTGCAAACAAGAGTAAGCAGCATGTTTCTGTTTGTCATGGGAAAACTAGAGGGGAAAAGAAGTGAAAACCACAGAAAAGTGGAAAAAGAAACTGTCTTTCCTGGAGAGCAGGACATGGCTGCCTGGTTCTTTCCCTCCATCCATCTTTCTTTTCTTTTCTTTTCTTTTCTTTTCTTTTCTTTTCTTTTCTTTTCTTTTCTTTTCTTTTCTTTTCTTTTCT
>JAAGNO010010563.1:7154-18038 GCA_033439905.1 Ceryle rudis
GGCCGTTAGTTATCGGATAAAAGAAAACTGTCAGCAAACCAACATTTTTTAAAGGTTTGTTTAATTTTTTTTTTTTTTTTTTTTTTTTTTTTTTGGTCTTTTTGAAAGGATACCCTTGAGAAAAGGTACTTTATAAAATGCAGTTCCAAAATAACTGATTCTGCCCTCTTTATTCATTATATGTGTAGCATCTTACTGCACAAGCTCATAGAGGTAGGTTAGAAGGATCTCTGATTGACTTTCCATCAGTTGCATGTGAAGATTACTTCAGATACATAGAATCCTGTCTTTTTTGAGGGCTCTCATTTTAGGTAATAGTTACCTTTTGTGACAAACCACACCTGCATTCTGACTGCAAAGACATTAATCAGATTCTTGTTCTCTGTAGTCTCATCTAAGCAGAGCTCCAACAGCATTGTGTAACCTTTGTATCACTTATGTCTTAGTACCTTTATAAATGAAAAAATCTATTTGGAACTTTCTGCAAGTACTGCTACATTTTTAGCAAGTGTAAGAAGTGTCTGAGGGGGCATAGATGTTAATATGTTTGTATGAATCATTAAAATAAGTGCCCATACTCTTTCATGTGTTGTAAAATATGTTTTCATTGCACTGTTATATCTTGATCCTTCCTAGCTGGTTTTATCTTGTCAAACAAAACTAAGTCAGTACTTTTTCCCTACCCCTTCCTTATGTTATCAGATCTATCCCATTAACACATTTCTTTTCACCATTAAATGTTTATCCTCATCCTTTCTTCCAGCAGATTGATCTGTTAGCTTATTATTAAAACCAAATTATCCTGCTTGTTCAAACTCTTTTCTTTCTGATTTAGTTTATTCTACTGTCCTTTATCTGCTCCTCTCTCTATTTCACTTCAGAGGGAGAGTGCAGCTACTCTCAGGTTCACATGTGACAGATTGGTTCTTACCTTGGCTTAAATGGTTTTGGTCTCAAGTTTTGGTTTTACTGTCAAATTGCAATGGAGAATAAAAGATGAAGAGAAAGTGACAGCAATTCAAACCAGACATGGCATTCATTGAGAACAGTCACAGGGGGGATGTCTTCTCTTGGCAGTAGGCAGCAGGACAAAGCCCTGGAATTTTTCTCACTTGCTTCAGTAATCACTTGGCTTTGAGAGTGGGGCTGAAAGCACACATTTCAGTTTCTGCCTGGGGCCAAGTGCTTGTGGTTGCATGCTTTCTGAGATAATATCTTCTGGGGCTTAACTAGAGACTAATGAAAAATGGTTGTGAAAAATTGCCAGCAACATTGCAAATATAGTATCACTCATACAATATAATAGATTAGCCTATGTGGGAGGAAGGTTAGGAAGCCCAGGCTTCTGAAGAGCTAATTAAAATAATCTGTGAAGTTAGAGGCGGAGTTTTGTGAAATGAAGCAGCAAATTAAGATCGTAGGAAGAAGCCAACCTTGGAAATGTTATGGTTCCAGCCTGGAGGTAGTGGTAGGTGTCAGATAGGATTGGCAGGAACCTGAATTTGGACAATTTATGTTTGTGTCTGTATGATGGACCAGAGACAGTTCATGCTTCAGTAGATAGATTTATTTGGTGGCTTGGTAAAACATAAAAGGGACTTTAATCTGAATGTTATGGACATAATGAAAGTTGATTTGGAAGGACTGGAAAAGATTTTGTGAAGGGGATGGTAGTTGGCTTTGTCATAGATTAATGCAGTGGAAAAGCAATTGAAGATCTAGTATGTAAAAATAATGCTTTTTTAAGAGCATTGTATAGGATACATGGAAGTAGCTTGAGAGAAGATAAATTGTTGCCAACAATCTAGTGATTGGAGAGAGTATGGAAAAGTCAGTGAGAATTTTTTTTTACTCTGTTTCTGGAATGGAATGTACTTGTCATGGGAGAAAAGACACCTCTATATTCTCTTTCCCACCAGAATAACTTCACTCCTCATGCATACATTCCCAGTCTTTCACAGTGACCAGACTGCAGAGAAGTACATGCAATGGGTGGGTGGTAATTGAGCTGAAATTGAGACCGGGTGGTATATGCAAAAATGTAGGCACTGGTCCAGATAGGACTGTCTGTAGCAACTCAGTTTAGTTATCAGTAAGGGGATGGTGCAGAGCAAAAGTCTGGCAAAAAAGGTAGCTGCACATAATGAAGGAAGGTAGGGATGGTAAGACAAAAGAATGGTGTGATTTAAAAGATTTAAGCATAAGAGGGAGTTAAGAATACTATGGTTAATGAAAACTAAAGACAGCTTTAAGCATGCATTTTGTCCTGCGACTTGATAGATTCTTTGAGGCATACATCATAAATGGTAAATTCTGGGGAGTGTAGCATTGGGATGAAATAGTGATCATCAAGTTAATCCAAGTGTCAGCTGGAAGTTTTTAAAGGTCTATATTTGTTTTCTTGTCTTGGGGGTATCCTGGTTTAGTAAGTCACATGCTAGGTTCAAATGGGCCACAAATCTTGTAACTGTTCTGTTGGTAAAATACGAAAAAAATCAGAGCTCCCTCTAGAGCATAGAACATTTTGTTGTTGAACCAGCTATCAGCTTATTTATAACATTTCCCCCCCTCCTTTGGCTTTAATTCATAGCTTTAAAACCAGAAAAAACAAAACTTGCTGTTTGTGGAAGAAACCACACTTTAGTTTACACAGGTATGTAACTTATATTATATACATATTAAAGATAGATTTCTTCCTTTGCTTTCTTGCAAAATTAGATTAGGAACCCCAGAGTGTTGAGGAAGGAAAAATAATGAAAATAGGACTGTTAAAACTTGGGGGATTGATATGCAGTTTTTTGAATGCTTGATTTATTCCGAACCACTACATTTATAAAATAATGTTTTATATAAGAGTTTGCTAGCAACAGAAAGATGAAAAAAATTCTTGCTGCCATTTGAGGTGTGGTTAATGTTTATCAATATTTCATTTAACTCCTGTGAAGGTGTATTACTATTTTTTTTATATATCTGTACTCAAATTTACCTTTGACAAGTAAATCATCTTTATAGTGTGAAGTTATTTATTTGAGTAAATGTAGTAGAATTTAATGTTTTCAAGTTTTCAAATTTTGTTACGTTTTGGTTAGACGATAGTCTGCCATTTCAATGACAGTTGCTTTATTAAGCTATAAATAAATAAACTGTAAATTTAAACTAAAAAATAAATTTTTAGAGAGACAGTATACAGAGAATTGATGCAAATTCTTGTCATGTCTCTAAAATTTATGTAATGGAATAGCCATCTTTGTGGTTGCAGTCCTTTAGCTTGCAGTAATGTTATAAAGAGGATTGTTTGATTATTTTGGAGGTTTATATATGTGGAGGCCCTGAGCAATGTAAATAAGACTATTAGAATAAAACAAAACATTTTAATAACAATTGAGTATGCAAGACTGCACAGGGTAAATATTAGTCACTTTTAGTGTGCGCACTGGCTAGGTAATTTGTGGCCATTTATGTAGCAAGAACCATTCCTAAATTGTATGTCGGTTGCTTATCACATTTGCGTCTGGATTTGTGTTATTAATGGGCAGTATCGTTTTCATCATAGATGAGCACTTCAGATGTGAAACACAGTAAAATTAAAAATATAAATCTTAAAGTTCGCTTAAGTTGAAGATACGAATCATTGGCTTTAATGTCTGTTTTAAGATTCTGAAACAAAACAAAGGCCTAGTTAATTAAATTTAAAGTGATTTAAATAGTAAAATGAGTAAAATATTTCTAATAAAGACCCAAGCAAAAATGTATTTCATTCACAGTACTCAAAACTATCAGGTTATGCATCTCTTTAATTTACATACTAATATAACTTCAGTTTTCCTGCTTGTGACATCATTCGCCATTTTCCTCCTGCTTTATCTTAAAATATACGTCATTTGGGGAAGGAGCTTCTTCTGGCTAGCAGGGCTACTAGTAATAATTTTCTCAGAACTCTTACAGGACTCCACGCTGTATTTGCATTTTAGATCAGTCTCCAGCATGGTGGGAAATGCAGTCAGCCTAAGTACGTGTAAAGCCTTTAGAAAGTTCTGATCCAAGCGTGTGCAGGAAAGCCTTCTCACTAGCTACAACAGAAACTGCTAATGTCAGCTCGAGGGTATTTCAGGGCAGAAGACCCCAACTTTTTTGTAATGTTTTTCCCATAGAAAATTAAATTACTTGCTCCAGCTTCTCTGACTTTTTACCACTGATGAGAATGTCTTTATTCTGTGTATTACATGTGCTTTTCTGTATGCAGAAAAAGGAAATGTGTATGCTGCTGGAGGTAACAGTGAAGGTCAGTTGGGATTAGGTGACACAGAGGAAAGGACTACATTTCATTTAATTAGTTTTTTTACCAACCAGCACAAGATCAAACAGCTAGCAGCTGGATCATACACCTCAGCAGCGGTAACAGGTAAGAGCAACCACTAATAAAATCTCTTTATATGTGTCCAGGCTCGTGTTTCAGGAAAGCATTGAGTCCAGCATTCTGTCTGCGTGTGTGGCTGTGTTTTCCAGGGACGACAGCTACAAAATATGAATCTTAGGAAAACTGAGTTTCTCTAATTCCACTTCTTACTGCAACTATTGCTTTACTGGTACAGGCTGCAGAACTGTGTCAGTACTAATTCTGAGAGGGGTCTAAGCTATGACCTGTTTCTCTGATGGCAAAGTTATACAGTTGCAACACATCGAAGTCTACACAGTTACAATATTTTCAGCCATTTGGTGGGTGGTCCTTTATTACCCTGTAATGTAATTTGTCAGGTTTTGCTATAAAGCGGCTGTTTCTGTACATGTTTAGGATAAGTTGTTTCAGAATGTGACAGAGAGCATAAGAGTGTGTGAAAGAGATGCTAGCCTGCTCATTGGATTTGTACTTTTTTTATGACAGTTGCTGACATTCTCCTGAGATTTGTAAGTCAACTTTGAACGATTTTAGTTTCCAACCGCATCTCAGTAGCACTGTAGATGGTCCACTTTAGAATAATCTGGAGATTTTTCCTGTTGGTCACTACCTTTTTTTTTTTTTTACTGCTGCCACTGGTCTTTATGTCAACAGAGGCTGGTCTTGATAAACCTGGAACAACTATTTTGATAGTTTAAAGAAAACAAAACAAGACTGGGCAATATAATCACCTCTGAAAAGAACTGAAAGATAAGGCAAGAATAAGAGGGATGTGTACCAAAGTCAGAACCGAGAATAAGTTTGGAAGAATGCGAAAGTGCTGACTTGCTACTAGAAATAAGAATAAAATCACCATAGTGTTTTCATCCTGACCTCTGGCATGTGAATTGTCTTACATGCTCAGTCTTAATCTTTTTGAAGGAATGTTTTTATGCAGTACTTTTCCTGTTGATATTATGGTCTAACATCAGTTGATTATTACCTGGTCTGGATCACTTCTGAAAAGCTTAAGGGATATTTCTCATAGTTCAGAGCGTTTAGTTGCAGTGTGCTACATACCATTTTATGTCCCTAAGATCATGACAGTTAGTAGTAGCATACACAAACTTTATGAAATGCTATTAAATGGGTAGATTAACTTCTTATTTGTTTTGGTTTAAATCTCTTAACTGTCTCTGTCTTCATTTTAGAGGATGGGCAGCTCTTTGTGTGGGGTGACAATTCGGAAGGTCAGATTGGCTTGGCTGATGAAGCTTGTGTCAGTGTCCCTTGTCAAGTGGATGTTGGAAAACCTGTTTCCTCTATATCCTGTGGATATTATCACTCTGCCTTGATAACAGGTAAAAGAATGAGAACAGTTAGTAGAGACAAGTCAATGGTTCTTAAATTGTTGTCTCGTTAAAGGTAGATAATGAGACATTCATTATTTTTGAAACTAGATATGCCATAGTTGTTAAAACTGCCATGTGGCAGAAAGTCCTGTGTAGTTTTGTATCCCATTGGGAGATTTTACCAGAGGCAGGTTCTCTAAAATGTGGTCCTAATTAATTTATTTCTAATTACTTGTATGTAATCTACTATATAATTGTTAATTACTGTGGAACTAACAATACTGTGAGAAAAAATGCAGTTAATTTTCTGCATTTGCACATTGTTATGCAAAAGTATATTAGTAAGAATAACTATCTCACCACACTTGATTTTCATGAAGGTTATAACAGATGTTGTGGATTAATACTATGGCTTCTATAATCAAATTTTTCTTGAGATTCGTTTTTTGTGATGGTCAAATTATCATCCTCATCTTCTCTAGAAATGTAAATATTGAAGAGACTTACAGTGTTTTGAGGAAAAATTTATCAGTGCCAGACTGTTGTCAAATTTGATGCTATGTCTTAAGTTTTGTCAACAGGCGGTATTCAGTATGAGGAGAAACTAAGTTAGAGTCAGCCAGTGTCCAATCTCCAAACCATCTCACCCCTCTGTTGCTTTCCACCTCTCTCTTCCTGGCTCTCTGTTGGTTTCTGAAGTGATGATGCCACTCATTTTTTAATAATGCCAGGATGGGTGGATTTATCATAGAACCATAGAATGTTAGGGGTTGGAAGAGACCTCTAGAGATCATCGAGTCCAACCCCCCTGCCGAAGCAGGATCACCTAGGGCACGTTGCACAGGAATATATCCAGCTGGGTTTTGAAAGTCTCCAGAGAAGAAGACTCCACAGACTCTCTGGGCAGCCTGTGCCACTGCTCTGTCACCCTCACAGTAAAGAAGTTTCTCCTTATGTTGAGGTGGAACCTTCTATGCTAAAGTTTATACCCATTGTTCCTTGTCCTATTGCTGGGCACTACATAAAAGAGATTGACTCCTTCCATTTGACACCCACCCTTCAGATATTTATAGACATTAATAAGGTCCCCTCTTAGTCTTCTCAAGACTAGTTCCCTCAGTCTTTCTTCACAGAGGAGATGCTCAAGTCCCTTAATCGTCCTTGTAGCTCTCTGTTGGACTGTTTCCAGTAGATCCCTGTCTCTCTTAAACTGGGAGCCCAAAACTGGACACAGTATTCCAGGTGTGGTCTCACAAGGGCAGAGTAGAGGGGGAGGAGGACCTCCTTGCACCTGCTGGATACAGTTTTCTTAATGCACCGTAGGATGCCATTGGCCTTTCTGGCCGCAAGGGCACATTGCTGTCCCATGGAGAACTTGTTATCCACTAGGACTCCAAGGTCTTTCTTGATGGCCCTGCTTTCCAGCAGGGCAAACCCTAACCTGTACTGGTGTCCGGTGTTATTCCTCCTCATATGTAGGCCTTTACACTTGTCCTTATCGAACCTCATGAGGTTCATTTTCACCCATCTCTCTAGCTTGTCCAGATCTCGCTGGATAGCATCACAACCCTCTGGTGTGTCAGCTACCCCTCCCAGTTTCATATCATCAGCAAACTTGCTGAGGGTACGCTTTATCCCCAACAGTCAGTATTGATGGTATTATACATGAGCAGCCATGAATTCCTCGCAGCCCTATAGATTTACATTATTGTGCTTCACATTTTAGTCCCCTCAGCATAATTAAAATGAATTTTGATTGTAAAGCTTTTAATGGGTACCCAGGAACTATTCCATCAGATAGTTTTCTCAGGTTACTTGATAGATGTTACTTTTCCACATATGGTATCTATACAGATGTCCGAGAACATGCTGTTAACAGAGTAAGAACTTCCTATGGTGGACAAATACTAATTAGGTGTTATGCTGATAGCGTGCTACTTTTATTATGGATGCTTTATTACTGTAAATTAATAACTATGACTGATCAGGAGCTCAGCAACCTGTTAGGAAATCTACAGCTTCTTGAACTCAAAATAAATGGAAAAAAAAAAACCAAACCTGCCAACCAAAACAAAACAAAAAAAAAGATCCTTACTTCAAAAATATAGTAAGAGGGTGTGTATTTCTGCCTTAGAGTCAAGAGCTGCAGCTGAGGCTCAGACTGCAGTGGGATGTTACAAAAGCTCTCATTAGAAGAAAGGTTGAGGACAAGCATCGAAGAGCAAGGAGAGAGCAGTATGTGCCAAGTGCTTGAAGGAACTGGAAACTCTTAATGGAAAGGGATGAAAAAAAAGGATAAGGGTAGCAGCTGGGTATGAAACATGGAGCCTCTTGAAATATTAATATGTAGATGAACTGGTTATGCCTGTGAAAACGGGGAGCTGTTGGACCTGTTACTGTTCAAATATGTCTGAGAGTGAGATGGAACATTTTAATTTTCAGCTTTACTATCTGCAAGTCCTTCACAAATTGGGCTTTAATTTGCCTCACTGAAACTACTGGCACACAAATGGCCTATTTTTTTTGATGAGAGGAAAAATATTTTTTTAATTATTTTCCTTTGGGCCCTTGCTGACAGTTTTATTTGACTAATACTTTACTACAGAAATTTAGTGTTGGACATCCAGGTACTTTTACTGAATTTATCTTGTGTTGCAATAGTGTCAGTGGGTATCCAAACAATGTTTAAAAATAAAGCTTACACATTTAAAATGTACCATAGTTGTACATTATTTTAGCTGTAAAGTTAGCCGTTAAATTCTGAATTTGGAAGTCCTGCAAGCTGAATCTGTTTAGAGTTACCTTATTTTTCTCACAGCCTAATTAGGAAGGAAGTCAAGGCACTATGCTGGTAAAAGATTTTGCTTAAAAAAAAGGTAATTCTTTGAATAGAATAAGAATTCTTTTTTTCACGTATGGAAAATGCTTGCCTGTAGGACTTGGTAGACTGGCTCAGAACTGTGTTTCACCTCCTCAGCATTCTGCCTCTGAGGGGTGGTAGAACAAAGCAAGCTAGATAATTATGGAGTATTTGGAGTATTCATATTACAGGGATAGGGTTTTTTCCCCCCATGAATTGCCATTTATTTGTTGAATTATGCCTTGAAGTATGTTTTAAAGTTTGCCTAGCACAAGGACTTTTCGATGTATTTTTATTGTATGGTTTTGTCTTGTTTACAAGAATTTAGAGTGATTACTGTTATCTTTAATGCATACTTTTGCAGGAAATATCTGGAAAAGAAAGTGGTTCTATATTTCCAGAAATGAAATTTGAACTGTTCAAGTGAGTGTATAATCTGTATTAATTCCTTTAACATCAGTAAACTTGACCAGAGGAACTTTTTTTATCTTGTGATTGCTGTTACTATGAAAGAAATGGGAGAAACACTGTCAATAGAAAGCTTTCAATGCCAGTAACATATCAGTTATTAAAATACTATAGAATTACTACATTTTGACTTTTTAAACAAGACTTGTACATAAAAAAAAAGCATCAAATAATAAACTATCTTCAAGAATAAAATGTAGTTGCATAATTGATACATGTTGTCAGGTTGAACTGATGAGCATGGCACCATGTGGTTGCCTTTCTTAATATATTTACATTTGACATAAGCTTTATACTAGCTAAGCAAACTGTTAGGATTAGAGGACTATCTGGGTTAAAACTAAAAGGTGGTTAATGAGGATACTGGAATACATAGTGTGGTCACAGAGTGCCCTCTCCAGGGCAGGATTTTCATTATTCATAAATAAGAGACTATTGTGGAAAAAAGTGGTGAAGTATGGATTCCAGCTTTTTTTACTTCCTTTTTTTTTTTTTTTTTAAACTTATGTTGTTATTTCTTTGAAACAACTGGTTTTAAAAAGATTTTGTAGTAGGCATTTGCCTTAAGATGTTAACTACTATAAAGCGAAGTGTAATGTCAATGAAAAGTAGAGTGGAATCCTAAAGCAAACATTTAGTAGATAAAAGCGTGTTTTATAGAAATTGTACAGCATTCAGTCATCTGAATTTGTACTTCAGTTCTACAACCCTCCACCCACCCCTGAAGTTTCTCTTAACTAGTAATTCCAAAAAGGTGATTTATCATCTTTCTTACTTTTGCTTTGTAGAATGCCTTCTTTGCAGAGGAAACTACTGTGTCAATCACCTGTATTCTACCATGTACATGTTGGCCCCCACTGATGCCAAAATTAGTTATAGAATAGAACACAATATATCCAAAATAAAAAAAAGCACTTCTGAAATTGCCTGTGCTTGTGCCTAGTGTAAATGACTAGCTTATCTCCATATGCAAATTAGGAAGCTGGTCTGGTTACTTACTTCATGTTTGAAAGATGATTGTTTACTTCCTTTTCCTCTCACTTTGCATTCTTCAAAGAGTTCCACTGAAAAGATTTTTTTAGTTTATCATTTCCAGCCCCCTTTAGGACTTTTTCCCAGTATCTGTTTCCTTTCCTTTTGCAGACTTGGGACATTAGGTCCCCATGTTAGAGGCATGTCTCAAACGAAGCAACAAAGAAGGAGCTGAAACAGTGTAGCAATGATTTTGAGTCCATACCAGATCTTTACTTGACTAGTCTTTGACCACACTCCCTCAAGAGGGTACAATATTTCAGAGAGCTTGGCAAGCATTTGTAGCTCATTTGTCCACTGGCAGAGGTGGACAGCAGGGAAAGCGTGCTGGTATCTAACCACTACTCTGGTGTCTACAGCAGAATTAGATTTATGGAACCAGAAAGGAATCGAATATATTAGATCTTTTCTGGTGTTTTCCCTGCCTGATCTGCTACTGTAAGCAAGGCCAAGATAGATGCTCACTGAGATGATGTCTTTTCACAGAGCTTTTTTGGTTCCAAACACTTTCTTTCATCTGCAGTATTTTCCATTTGCTTGGCATGTTCTCCATTTCTTGATGTGCTTCTGTGACCTATAGTTTAGTGATAATGTACCACACTAGGGAAAGTTCAGTACATAAGAATGTGACCCATATGAGAGAAGAAAATTATATATCCAGGTTCCGTTGTGAACAGAATGCCCTTAAAATGCATATGCACACAAAATTTATCTGGTTTTGACTGGATTTTTTTATGCTTGATAGCTGTTCTTCATAGTTTTTAGACTACTGGTTGCCTTAAAGGGATGTGTAATGT
>JAAGNO010010565.1:0-38340 GCA_033439905.1 Ceryle rudis
CAACCCGTTTCAAATATGAGACTGTCCTCTAAATCATTTGACACTAAGATTATAGCAAACAGAATGACGTTGTTTAATCCCAAGAGATTTGGAAGTACTTTCTGAAGTAAATCACACCAAAAGGCATCTTGCAAGAATAAGCACTTCAGCCATCATTCCATCAAGTAAAGTTACTTATTACGTTATAGAATACATTATGATATTCATTCATCTGAACTCCACTTTTAAATCCTCTGCTATTCCTTGCTAAGTAACCAACCGATTCACTTCAAGGCATATGCTAGACACAGCTAAAAATAGATGCTAACTCATTTCGCCATGAAGATGTGAAGTGTGCTTCAAAAGATATTCACTGAAACTTCACCTCTGCAACAGAGGTATTTCTCCAGGGCTTCACATGGGCCGGCAACAAAGCCATCTCTGTAAAAATGTCCAGCAGAAAAAAAAACCAGAAATAAGAGAAGGAACAGGAGTACAGTACAGCACGTTATTCTAAATAATCCTGTCGGATCGGCGGGGAGACAGGACACGACCAGGATGAAAACAAGCGGTATGCTTCACTTTTAACAAAACACCTTCTTTATTACAGGTCCTTTCACGACACTCATGTTATGTTTGGGATATCCCGCTGGAATAGGTGCTACCCTAGCTTTCCGTGACTTCTGTAATTATATTTAAAGTATTAAAAATATCATTTTACACGTGACTAAACATGGTTATGCAGAAGAAAATAACCGTACCTGAAAGGTATGCAACTTTTTCCTTTAAAATTGGCAATACTTCCATAGCCTTCATTTCATCATTTTTGCGAAACCCTGAAAAAAGGAAAAGACAAAATAATTAGTCAGAAATTTAGACAAGCTCAACTTCTACATTTAATGAATGCACTGTAAAATATTTACTCTTGGAATACAGTCTGAATGTTATTATTACAGGAATTAATATAACCTTAGAGTAAAAGGTTGCAAAAAATAAACTAAACTTTCAAGGTGTATTAATGAACAAGTCATTAACAAGCTTTACCAGCTTAACACAAATAGCATGGGCTGTTAACAAGCCTCAGAAAAGAGAATACTGGCATTAGTCTTTTTCATCAGTAAATAAAAACTATCAGTTGGACACTACTGCTTTTTGGCATTCCAAATCCCATTGTCACTTCTGGTTCCAGCGGAGAGTAGTATCAAGCTAATAAAGAGTAGGTACCTTTATAATAATTACCAGTTTAAAAAAAAAAAAAAGAAAAAGAAAAAGAAAAAATCCCAAACCCTCCAAAAACACCATAAAAAACCCCACCAAAAATCCCCAACACTGTTTACCTCAAACTTTCCTTACATCACTTCTGTAAGCGGAATTGGGAGATAAAGCTCTGAACTGTCTTTTTTGCTGCCTGATAAGGGCAGCATTCTGTAACAGAGACCGCATTTTGTCGTGTTAACACTATATAGACCCATGGAGATGAGTGACTGCGGTCAGTGATACAAGGCAGCACATCACCAGCTTGTCCCTCCTCTCTACTTTCATTACGTTTCTCTGGCCAGAATCTAAAACTCTCCTTTCTTTAATAAGGGAGATGTAGGAATAATTTTATTCATGACCTTTTCCATCCTATTGACCTGTACAATACAGAATTGGCCCCATCTGGATCAATCTCATTCATCTAACAAAAACTGGGTGGTTTTGTACCCCTACTTCTGTTTGATACTTCCCAGACTCTTTGAATTCATGTGCTTTAAAAAACAAAACCAAACGATCTAATTTCTGAAGAAAGTACCTCTTCTGGGGTAAGTGGGAAGCACTTACTTCTCTATCACTGATAAAGCCCAGAAGAGCTGTTAAGTAAAACAGCCCAAACAGCCTGCTACACCACAGTAACTGTGTTCCTTAAAAGCAACACTTTGAGCCACTCAGAAGGTTAAAATAAGCTTCTTAATTATTTACAGTTTCAGCAAAATCTTACAAGAGCAAGCTCTGGTGTACATGTAGCAGTCTCTTCTGAAATATATTGTTCATCCTCTGTGCCACAATCCCTCCAGAGATGACAGCAGAAGCCGGCATTGATGGCCAGCAGGGAGGCCATAATTGGTCTTCCTCCTCAAAAATATCCAAATATTTCATATCCTTTAGTCTCAGATTCTGAGCCTTACCAAAAAGCTGTGCACTTCAGAGCTAAAAGCGGAATGTATTAAACCTGTGTCATCAAGTAACACAAGATTTGTAAATAAGGGTGTCATATACATAAATTACAACACAGGTTTTCCATTCCAGCCACAATACTGAGACTTCGGTGCCACTACAGTATCTGGTTATGGGCACCACCTCTCAAGGCACAATCCAGGATACACCAAACGGAATACCCAAGGGATGAAAATGGCCAGGTGCTTCCATGTCAAGAGCTATGAGGAAGGACTAAACCAAATGACCCTGTCTAGCCTGAAGAACTGAGTAGAGACATGGTTGCAGTCCTTGAAACACCTAAGTCTTGTGGTTGCATAAATAGGCCGGCTAGAATTACAGAGAGAGGTTCACTTTAGGTGGTAGAAGTTTTGTAAAGGAAAGAACATGGGATTACCTGTGGAAGACTAAGGACTACCCATGACTGGGGATTTATAAAAAACCAAACCAAACCAAACACATTTAGACAAATGTCTGCGAGCGATGTATCCCTCCAGTTCATTGTAACCGAAGCGTTCCATGAAGACATCATCTCGGCACCCACAGACTACAAACAAATCCTCTTCCACTAGCAACTCCCCTGTTTTTCCATGAACACCATAAAGCAAAAACAAACCGAAAATTCAGTGCACATTCTCAGAAAAGCTAGACTGGGAAAACTGGTTCCTTGGGTAACCAGGCTGCATGGGGGGGCTCTACATGATGGACAGTATTTTGTAATCACACAGCAACTCCAGGCCAACAAAGCAGTGGAAGGACACAGACATTTCTTTCATGTTTGCGCTTAAGACTCTCAGCAGTGTAAGGCAGCTCCAAAGGAACCTCCTGCATTATTCCTTCCTCCAGAGCACTGGTTATGTGTTATCAACTTTTTCCTGAAACTGTCTACAGTTTTGTTCCTATCAAGTTTTCATTTAGCATGGACTAAAGCTTTAAACAAGACTTAAGAAAAACCTTGGTCTTAAATAACTCATCTATAAAGACAGCAAATACTTTTTTCCACCTTTAAATATCTGGGCTGCGGTTGACTGCTACGGCATACAGGCACACTTCTAGGGTTATTTTATTCTTTTTTAACGTGCTTTGAGCTACTCAGCATAAGCTTAATGCCTATTTAGTGTGTTCAGCTTTCGTATATCAACCATGGTGATTCCTTTTCTTTACAGTAAATTTAGAGGCAGAAAACACTTTCTCCTCACCTAAAAAGCATGCAGAAACTAGTGCTCTACTTCGCTGTCTAGCTTAGCTCAAGAAATACCCAATACACTGACGTTACCACAATTTGCTTGCTCAGATTTCTATGCCCTTAAACTACTTCACCTCAGATGATGCACAGTAGCTGCACATTTTACTTTGCCTGTGGCACATAAGAAGCAAGAAACATTTAGCTAACATTTCTTTGACTGTTAAGGGGCTGCTCAAGGTAAACACCCTAGCAAATAGGTTACAGCTTGGCTCGTGTTCTGGATCCACATATCCTTAAGGCTGGCTGGCTTGGATTATCATATTCCTGCTGCTCTAAACAGCCTGTTTATATTCCAGTTCTGCAGTATTAGAGCTTAACTGAAAAGACAGTGGGGATTACAACTGACAAAAGAATGCTGACAGCCAAAGAGGGTGAATAAGGCAAGAAAGTATCGTTTTTATCGGCAACAGAGCAGTAATAAAACAAAACGTCAGCAATATAAGCAGGGCTTAAGGGCTTAGGGTGGGGTCCCTCCCCTTTTTTAAAGCCTCTACGCTCCAAAACAGTTGCAATTATGAGGATTTCCTTTAAAAAAATAAAAATTAAAAAGGCATTTACGGCACTCAAACGAAACGCCATAAATATCTGCATCAATCTCTCCCTACACAGCTCAGCAACCCCCGCGCCAGCCGGCTGCATCACATGTTCCGGGAGGTGATGTCATCCCTCCCCGGCCGGCGGCTGCAGCTCCCGCCGCCGCGGTGCGGCTGCAGCGCCCGCAGCCCCGTCACCCCCCGCGGCAGCCGCCGGGCGAGTTCCGAGGGGGAACACGGCCCGGCCCGGCCCGGCGGGGCCGGCCAGCGGGCTCTCCCTCCCGCCGCGGGCACTTCTCTTCTAGAAGCGCGATGTATGTGCATATACGGCACGTAGTCATGCCGCTGCTTTCGCTATCCGTGCCTAATAAGGCATTTTTATTTTTAAAGTGGGGATTTTAATAATAAATCCTCTGCTAGTATCTTCTAATGATAATTTTATTCTTAAACCGGAAAACCAGCCTTGATACTTTGAATAATTATTAAAGGAATACTCATTTTGTAGTTTCACGTTTTTAATAGGTAGTATCTGCCCTTCTGTTGTCTCATACACCATAGAGCTTTTTCCTAACTACCAGTCAGGAGGGAAGAAGCTCAAACAATGCTTATTAATATTCAACTTCAGCAGATTAGGTAACACACAACCAAATCCATTTCAATTTAAGAGGTTTCCTGCCCTCCACAAAGCTTTCGGAATTGCATAATCCCCTGAGTTACAGCAACACAGCCTCTAATAACACAGAGTCTGTTATCACAGAGCAGTTGTTCGAGTGTTGTATAACACAACTAAAGATCTTTAAAACATGCAAACAGGAAAGAAGCAAAAGAAAGTCACCTAAACTTTTTATACGGATGTGTACACTGGAAAATTAATAAGTCTTTAACACAAGCACACCGCCTCCTCATTGCCCCCACAACTTCAGAGCCAGGAGACACCACCAGCCAGATAAATTTAACAAGTTAAATTATCTGTACTAATCCTTTTCTCTCATGCTGTAAGAAGCTAAGATATTTTGCTGCAATATATTAATTGATCAAAGTTGAAAGACCCATGAAAAGACAGTGCTCCTGAGTAGGGATATCACCTATAGGAGGTTTCTGAGACCTCTTTTCCCAAGAGGCCAGGACAACCACACGGGCCTCCCACGGCAAAGACCTGAACACAGAACTGCATGTCCGCCTGCCCTGGAGATGGAGAGTAGTCCTTTACATTTGTGTGTAAAGAACTGTAAAGAAGACAAACACCTTTTGATTAGAAATCAATGTTCCTATAACTCTGCTGCTTCCCTGGGTACTCAACTTACTGAAACCTCCCCATGGGCACTGAAATACGGTGAGCAAGTCACCTTCAGAGCAGTAACAGGGTACCTTTTGTGGCAGTTCACGCATCCAAGACAAATGCTGTACTAGTCTAAGGCTGAGGCAACCTTCACACATAGGAAACAAGGTTCATCATCCTCCACTGCAATGATCGCTAACTAGTCAGCCACACAACCAAAGGAAGCGCACATGATTGCTTTAAATCAATCTTTTAAGTTAACAATTTGATTACAGAACTGCAATACAAAACACTATTGGAAATGGCTTCTCCAAAAATGCAACACTGCCCCAGGAACACAGGAGTCTTCGTTACTTTTAAGGTATCTTGAAGTGATGTGCATCATTCAGTTGTGGCAATAAACAGGAAGTACAGAAACGGAAATTAAGACAGCAAAGAGACTCGGAAATTTAGGCTAGGAACAGCATCTCTTTGCTAAGAGGTTGACAAAGCACTAAACCATTGCCATAGCACACAATCACCTTGAAACTTTTCTGAAACATATCTAGAAATTAAAAAAAAAGAAATAATTAAAAAAAGCCAGTGAATGCTCTTATCCTGAAAACTCACACCTTTAAGAACACAACTGCCTTTCACCTTGCAAAATAAAAATAAGTGCTTTTCATAGGTGCAAACAGAAAAAGCCAGACTCAATCCAGAATATATCAGTGCTTAAGGCTCTTTTCAGAAGAATGGACACCACGTGTCGTTTCATCCACAGTAAGCAAGTGCCTTATCTGCCAGGATGCTCCCTCCAGCACCAGCCTTCTAATCCACACCTCTTCTTTGACAGATATCCCATCCTGAACCAGAGAAACCTCCTTCAATGAGTAGTCTCTCCAACTCCTTCACTTCAAAGGATCTGCTCTGGTAGGATACTACTCAAAAATCCACATGCTATGTGAAGTTCTATAGGAAGGAAAAAAAAAGCCGCATAGAAACTGTGATAGCAGCACTTAGAATTGCTACGTTAATGCCACGGTTCAGGTAATCAGAGAGTTAGGAAATAATCAGACTGATTTAGGTTAGCCGTAAGTGGAAAGAAAAATTTGCTAGATGAGAGATAGAACGACTTCCCTAAGCCACTGGTTTATGCAACTTTGCTCATCAGTTAACAACCGTATACGATAAACTGCAGCTGCAGGTTAATTTATACACCGCTTCCCACATTTTTCAAGTGTCCAGAAAGAGAAAGAACAAAGCGGGTTCCTACTCTCCCATTTTGCTATGCAGAGGTTGCCAAAATAGGACAGTGGGCAAATTTCTAAAGATGGTGTTATACCATGAAAAATAATTTTAAACAAGATATGAGGAGATTCACAAGCAGCCACTGTGAAGCCTTTTACATCTTTACTGCAAAGTTGCTACATAGAAACCAGTACAGATTAGGTCAGTAGAACTACTCGATTCTTTCCTTCAATCAGACTTGGAAAAAAATGATTACTCAACTCCCCAACTTCTTGGGTTTACAAATGAAATCAGAGTACTGAAGTAAAGGTGAGAAATAAAACTGAGCTTTCATCAAGCAGAAAATGGCAAAAAAAAGCACCGAGAATAAAACCCAAAGGGCTAGCAAAGGGAAAGAAAAGGTAACTAAATTAGTGCACGGATGAGATTACAGAGAGCTTTTCTTGATTTTAACTCAAGTATTTTAAGTGCCAATTTCAATTTTATAGTAGGCTTAGCTGTAAATTCCTACTTTTGTAGGCAAGTGAAGGATTCATAGAGCAATCAGAGCTGTCAATTCACCAATGGCACTGTTACCACTTTCTGTTACAGACACTGCCTGTATTCATTGCTGCTCAGCAATCTCACGCCATCTTTCACATTGCAACAAAGCAAGAGAATTCATGGAAATTATGGCAAAGACTGCGATTATTTTCTCTTTTCTGAGTCTTAGTGAGCTTGCAGATGACCAGTTTCAAAAGGTATAATGGTAATTTATCTCAGAAACACTACCTTTTAGGTATTCCTGTCATGGCATGTTTAAGACCATACACCTTTCTTTTTAGGAGCAAATAAAGGAACTACCAGCAGTTTTTTCTAAAATGACATGTAGATCACTGGGCAACATTAGTAACCTGGGCATTCATCATTTACTCATTCACTTTTCCTCGGTTCCCGTTCCAAAGCCTCCAGGTGACTCCAACAAGGACATAGGTTTGAGGCACGTAACCAGAGGGGCATGATTTCAGTGTTGTTCCAGCAGCCACAGTCGTGAGCGAAGTATCTGTTGTAGCCAATAGCTATTAATTTAAAGTTAAGATCCCAGTCCCAAATTTAAAGCAATTCCAGGAATATGATTTGAGTACACTTCTGACTGCCTTCAACTCTGATCAGGCTCAACGTCCGCTCACCAGAAAACAATACATGTCACTTTAATCACAACAGCTCACAGAAATGTCCCTCCTCTTCCTGTTTAATTTGGCATCCTATGCACTCTCCATCCGTGCTGCAGGGAATTGGACCACATCAGTATGGAGCTGGTATGCCGTGCTATCAGGTGGCAAATGGGACCTCAGAGAAGTGGACAACTTAGAAATTGCCTTGAAGCAAGAAAACGAGGTCTGAGATGCTTGCTAGTTCTTTGAGCCAATTCCAGTTTGTGGCATTTTTGCTACGTGTAAGAGGTCCTCTCTTACCACTTTTAATAGCTCTGTCGTTTGTCCTCACACCAGGATGCACCTCTCCTGACTGCAAATTATGGGGGGAGAAAAGTGTCAAACAGATGGATTTGGGACAAAAAAGGGTACTATTGTAGTTGACAGCAAATTCTCAAGCAAGATCAAATTCACTGACTGAGTGCCTGTCCTTTGCTTGGAAGCTTACGTACTCATCTATTCCTCATGATAGGAAGAGCAGTTACTGGGAAACCAGCTACCTCAGGTGTGTACTGCAAAACTCAAAGAGCTCCCTTAAGAACGTAAGTTGCAGAAAACTCCAAATCCTACCTCACTGTTTAAAAACCTGCAATTTCCTTTTAATTGAGTAACAGGAACCTTAGAGTTATCCATATTTTGCAGTGAGGTCCTTTCCAACCTTAACTGCCCTTTAATCCTATGAAATGTGCAAGCCAGAAGTACAAATGTCCATTTTTCAACTTCAACTTGAGATGGTCAAAATCTGACCAATTACCCCCCCGCCCCAAAGTGAGTAGAACTGTGTTCTTAAATTAATCTGTCCATTCAGGATGTTCAATCTGTTCCTGCTGTCCTGCTGACATTGTTGGGAATTCATTTGTTTTGGTGGGAACTGCTCATCCATCTCTAAGCGGTGCAATATTCCAATTCACTGCCCTGCTGAGGTGGCAAACCTTTTTGTAGTGGTGTTCCAATCAGTAGCAGCACACTGCTCTCACTGCAGTCAGATACTTGCCCTGGTGACTTGCTACAGACTTTTCTGTCTGAAAGGGCCTACCAGGAAGGTGCCCAGTCTCCTATAAAAGGCTGGTCTAACACGCACTTGTTTAAGCAACAAGGTCTGTAAGCAATTTTACTTATTTTTCTGTTCAAAACACAGATCAAAACATAGTGAAAGGCAGCAGCTTCTAAACTCTGAGCAGCAACAGCTGGAATGTAACATTTTAGATCCCGTCCTTTGGCTCCTGTTCCAAACCACCATCTGGAGAAATCTCTTTCCACACTGAAACTGATGAAGACTACAGCAAGGGCAGTAAAAATAAGCAAGTTTAAACAGATTAAAAATTGTCCTGCATTGTTTTATCCTGAGCAACAATAGCAGAACTATTTCCATCAGCCCTAAACTCAACCAAAAAAAGGAAGAAAAAAAAAAAAAAAGAAAAAGAAAAAAAGAAAAGAAAGGAAAAAAGGAAAAAAGGAAAAAACAGCCCCCAAAACCAGACGGCATATTCTTCAGAAGAAACGCCTTTTATAGCACAAAGTATTGCTTTTGGGTTTCCTATCATTTATAGGCTCCAAGATTAGGCATGAACTGGTTTTATTTTTTTTTCCTCTTTTCCCCACCTCTTTTTAAAAATAAAATTAAATTAAATATGCACACATTTTCATAACACTTTTGACATCTTATAAAGATACATATGTAAAAATTAGACTACATTATGTTCATACTTGGAGACATTTCTGCTTAAACAACAATTTTTTGTTGAATACTCCTTCCTCTCCCCTCCTCTTTTTTTTTTTTTTTGCACGACATTTTATATTCTTTCTGTGGCAAAACTAGCAGTTTGCAACAAGATGTATGTCAAATAACTTGATTTGGGCACAGCACTCATTCCTTCATATTCCCATTTTATTAGTTTGCAGCTGTAAGGAGCTCAAGCTCTAAGAAAGCACTGAGCACAGGAAATGTAGGATGAATCTGAGCTTCTCTGCTACATTAAAGTGCACATTCAAAAGATCAGCGTAAGGAGGAAGGTGGCTACGCTTTTCTTCATCCTGCACTGTAAAAACACTCAAGTTCTTATTGATTCAAATAACAAAGAAGAAGAATCATCTGCATCTTAGCTTCAGATGTGTAACTGTTAGAAGCATTCAGAGGGGAAGAAATAAAGTTTTACATGAAAGCTTCTCCCTGCTTTTCTATGTTTTCACTAAGCCCATTTTGTTTGAAACACTGATTATCACAGGCTACTGGTTAGAATGAAGCAATTCTTTAAAAAAAAAAAAAAAATCCCAAAGGATAGTGATCAGCAGTCCACCAGGGAAATGAAAGCTTGGGTATTTCACTTTTAATATGCAAGTAGTTGCTAACAGCAACCTGTCTCCCTCCCCGCCTTTAAAAGGAAAAATGAGATGAGCATGAAACACCCAAAGAGAAGTCCAATACTCATCTGTCTGCTCAAGGACTACATTAGAAATTACAGCTTGAATTACTCTGAGCAGGTGCATACGTATTCTTTGCACGCGTGCTGTGTTAATTAAAAATACGGGTTTAAGATGACAGAAGGCAAAGAAAGCAACGAAGCAATGGCTCTACTGAGACAAAACCGAGCGAGGCACGAGCCCGGTGGTAGGGAAGAGGGGCAGCGCATCCCGATCTGTGTGCCAGCCGGTGCCAGCATGGCTCCCACATGACCGCCGCACTCCCAGCAGCACACATTACATCACCAGCTTTGTGCAGGAGGAGCGCTGCCACACGCTGCATCCCGGCATCCATCCCCCAAACCTTAACGGAGGCAGAAATAGGAGCGATCTGAAGTCACGCACACCTTCCTCTCCCTGCCTTGCCAAAAATTCTCCCCATCTGATCCCTCTGGCAAATTTAACCAGAAACAAAAAGACCTTTAGCACATTTTGCTTTGTGAACCCATTTTCCTTGAGAATCAATAGAAAGGATTTTGCAGAATGTCAGGACTAAGAAAAGGAGGTTTCATTCTTCATTTATCAAATTTGTTCTAGCGGATTATTTCCTCCAGCTGACAAAGGCAAGCAGCCTGAATCTCGTTAGAGGTGCATTTAACACAGCTACTGAACTATACAAATTTAACCTAAATCAAGGCTGGGCGTTTTCCACAAACTCCACTTACTCAGCTCCTTCTACGTTACCGTAATGAGAACAAGATTAACATCTCGCCTTCACTTTCATCCCTTGCTGTAAATGGATACACATTACTGTAAATGCAGCATGTCCGCTTTCATGGCTCTGGTCAGAAGCATGCTCCCCAAACTCTATACTCAAATCCAGGGAAGAATTTCTCACCAGCTCACCTATCCTGAAGTCACAAGTAAATCAGCTTCAAACTGATCTTTATTTATAGCATATGCAATACTCAGATGGACAAGACAAAGCAAGCAGCTCCTAAAGCGGTTTAAGACAGAAGTCTGGAGGAACATAATGTTCCAAAGGCGTTCAGCTATCCAGCTGTTTGTTTCTATAGCTTTAACATTCACGTGCATATTCAAACAATTGACGGCTATTAAAATAGCGTCAAATTTCTTTTGCAACAATTGCTTGAAAGTAGAAGCACTGCACTCTATTTTCAAGGGTGCCAATCAAGTTATCCTATAATTTAAGAAAAAAAAATTAAAATAATAATCACATGCAAAACCCTGCTCATTTTACAGACCAAACTAGACAAAACCTACTTATACTGACTGCAATTTAACACTTCCTACTACTCGCAAGCACAGCGTATCCAGTCTAACAAATATTTGAGAATTCAATAGTGGGAGCTCACAAAGTTTTAACTTCACATCTATGGACTCCAATATGGTTGCACTCATTCAAATAAGAAAGCACAGATGGTCACTTTTCCATCAGCACAGGCAGCAAGTATTTACCCATCAATTCTATTCTTCAGCCTTCTAGAGCACGGACAATACAAAGACATTATATGCCCAAACTATCCAGACATCCACCTCTCTACTACCTGCAAAATACCACCACTAGCAAATGTCTTTATTATTATTTTACTTCATCACATGGGCATGTGCTAGCACCTCTGATCCATGCCTTTAAAAAACATGCTCAGACTTACCAAGCATTATGTACTATGGTATAGATACCATGTGGTACCATCTGCAGATCAGGACAATGACAATGATTCAAGCACTGTAGGTTACTCTATTTTAAGGAAGTTCACAAAACTGACCTAATTTAAGCTCAATTAAAATGGTTTTGTTGGTCTTCTTCAACTACTGACTTATTCTACATAAAATTCTACATGCATATGATTTCCTGGAAAAGCTCTTTGTGACAACAATAGGAGCTAACATTTTAATTGCATTAAAAAGCAGGAATGTATTTTGGCATGTATAGGAATGCATTACTTCAGAAGTCTACAATGTATTTTAAAAGCTCTAGGTAAGACTCAAACAATGCCTCTGTTTTCATATCTTCAGTTCCTGACTTGATAAAGATACACAGAGATGTCTCTGAAGATTTTGAGCTCTAATACCAATTAGCAGTCCATAGGTGTACTTCCAAACGGTCTGACAAGCTTAACGAGAAAGACTAACTTCTGTAGAGTAGAACAGTAACAAATGTGAAATTAGATTTCTCATTAGCTACTTCCATCTTTATTTTATTACTTTCCTCTTCAACTCTTACATCATCTCATTGGGTTAAAACACAAGTTTATGTCAACAGTACAGCACAACAACAGTCGATATGTTAGTTTGGCAAAAATCTTTATTTTCACACATTATCAAATGAGAAGCATTCTCTACTAACTGCTTTTCGTGTAGAGCCACTTTTATTGTAGACGTCATACAACAGCATTTTTACTTGCTTTTGAGCTCTGGTACCCTGACACCCCAGTCAAATTGCCCAACTCTCCTATCTAATATTATGTAAACAAAAACCAAAAAGCACTGAGAAATTTAGCTGTGTTAGAGGTTTACTCAGTCATTTTAGCCTGGCAGCTATTGAAAGTTTGAATATGAAGTAGTATCACATCCTTTTCCAGGACAAGTCATCTGGGTATTTGGAAGTGTACAGACGGATAATGGATGTATTCTGGACTCAGCACAAGGGAAAGTGTGTTGAGTCCAACACTGTGTTACAGAGCATCCAGCTAGAAGACTGGAAGAACTGGACTGCAACTTCCCCATAAAACACTTCGCACCAGTTTTGATAGCTGATACATCACAACAGCCTCCCTTCATGCTTCCCTAAGTGCAAGTGTGTATGACCAGCATTGCATGGGCTACTAGACCATTCTAAGTTCTTTATGCACAGTTTTCCTTTTACACTTTACCCCCACTACCACTGCATCAACCCTGCTCACGCTAATGATAGGTCACTTCATCAACACTACCTGACTACAAGAATAATAAAAGCAGATGGAATATTTTACCTACTATCCATTTACTCTGTACAAAATGTATCAGGCGGACTAGTCCTCTTCGGAAGTTAATTAACAGAACTTGAATTGTATCATCATCAGCTTGAAATGTCTGTAGACCCTTTCCTCCAGCAGATGCTCTGACTCAGAATACTGCTGTTCTCATGAGGATCAGAAATAAGACTGAGACCATTACCCTATCGAACTCAGCTGTAAACAAATTTGTCCCTGTTAGCTCAAATCAGCACCTTTCCAATGCCAACTTAGTTCTGACTTCAGTAACTGAGCACAAAACACAAAGTCCGTGGCTTGTAACTCTTCAAAGGAGCTGCAAGCAAGCTAGCAGGGCGTATTTCTGTCAGAATGTTAATACTGTCAGTGGCAACAAAACTGCCCTGATTTCAAAGCAGACTAAAAATTGTACTATCATCTCAACATCCGGGAAAAACAAACATGAAGTACTCAAGACTCATAAAAAGTAAAATTTTACACTAACAGGACTTACTCTGTCCTTTATGCTTGAAATAATTATATGCATGATGACATTAAGGATACAAGTCAGAGCAGCGTAACACAGCACCTCTACTTGCCTTCTTGAAAGCTTTGTTATTAAAAAAAAAATTTTATAGACAAAGAAACGAGATCAACAAAGCTAAAGTTTATTTGGATGTATGAGAAAATACCTTGAGTAAGTCCAGAATGCTTCTCAGGACCAATATCAGAAGCTTAAACTGCCTACCAGAGCAGCCTGTCACTGGCAGATGTGAGATAATCCCATTCTTACACAAGGCCTGCTTTTGACCTCTTTGGGTAATTGATTGCCATTAAAATCACTTTTCAAATGACTGTTCTTACATCCAGATTTTTTTGAACTGTCATTCTTCAAGCTCTTGGCTCAATGACTTTCTATAGATAGAAGCTCCTTAACCTTATCAGATTTTTTTTGATCTTTCCAATTTAGAGCATACTATTCTACATTAAAGACACTGGTACTGAAAAATTTGATTTCTCACAAGGAATTCCAATTAAATGTGACAATCAGGTTTATTGTGATTTTTTTTTTTTCTTATTAAACTAAGGTTTGGATTAGCTGACAATTCTGTGAATAGCCCTTTACCTCCACTGAATATTTGCTTTGCAATATCCAAAAAACTGAATCACTCTTGGATTACAGTTATAACAGAAAGAATTACTACAAAGCCTCTAGATAGGAAGTAAAGCTTTCCAATCTGCTCCCATTTTACCAGGTCAGCCCAGTGTTTTTACTTGTTAGTCTATCAGCACCTACCAGCTGATTACAAATGAATTAAAAGCTTAAGTATAGAATTCTAGCAGGCATTGTTACTCCTTCTATCAGACATATTAAAACAGTAAGACACAGTTAGGGTAAGCATGAAGTAACTACTGGAAGCCTGTGGACTAACCATAAAGATCTAGAGGAAAGATACTCGCAGTTACTTATGTTTTCCAAAAAAGAGATACTCTACTATTAAGCATTAAGCCTTCATCAAAAAGTGCTAGCTCACAAGTCCACTGTGAAACTAAGCTATTTTAATTTCCTGGTACAGACATCTGTGCAAACAGTTATTGGTAGCTCATGAAATGCTTGCAGGGAGTATCATGTGTGCACACATGCAAAAGCCAAGGAATGGGTTCTGTCAAGTTCCATGTAATTGCACTATCAATTAAGCACCACCACCACGTCAGCAGTCTGAACAGAGGCTCCCATGCATTAAATCCTTTTTATCAAGTATAGCTGTCCATTGGCAAATGGCTAAAAATAAAAAAGTTGAACAAATAGGCATCTCCCCCCTAAAACGGATGTCATCTGGGAGAAAAACATTTTAGGGAAGTTTCGCTTTTAGGGAGGAGAAAGAATGATATGCAGGAAAGCTTCAATTTCAATAGAATTCTCCGTGATCTCAAGAAAGAAAGGCTATTAAAACTACCACTCTGTATTGGGGGGAGACTCTCTTCACAAACACAGCCCAACACACAGCGCAGGAAAGTACACAGATTTCCAAATACAAATTTACAACAGGAAAGACAGTTGAGCTAAATGCAAGGCAAAAATTAAGCAACCCTTTGTTGAAGCCAAGTACATACAGACTTACATGTTTAAGTCAAGTATCTGTAACTGATTTTGCACATTCTGATTATTGTTAAGAAAAAAAAGGTTGAAATACTCATCTTTGCATTCCTTAAGAGAAGGCTGACTAACGGTTATTGGTCAACATCAAGGTGCTCCATCCACAGGAGTATGTGCATCTCCAAGATGAAGACACAGAGACATCAACAAATGTCTTTCTTTCTAACACACTGCTCCATCAAGAGGAAAAGGGTATGAACTTTAGAAAATTGAATAAGCTGGTGGGAGAGCTATTCTGCAAAAACTAAACAAAATACTTTTATAGTGACACTCATGAAAAACTCTCAGACACAGTGAGTTTGTCAAAACCACAACTTAATTCAGAAAAAAAACCAACTTTCTAAGGCTGACAAAGTAATCCATGATTGGAAAAGTTCTTACATCAAATCTACATTTAAATGAAAGAAATGCAATTCAGTGTTTAAACAAGCACCTGGACAAATCGTTTAAGGAACAATCAGTATTTTACATCTGAGTGAAACTCCCCAAGTTCTCTTCCAGAAGCCAAGTTGAATTAACCAACTTGTGAAGTACATAGAAACCCGTTTAATTATTTCAGCTGTAAAACAAGAAAGAAGAGCCTGTGAAAGAAGAGCCTGTATTTAACTTGCTGAATGTCTAACAAAGTGACTGCCTATAATTAACAGAAATCAATACAGCACACAGTAAAGGAAATGTATAATGCCTTATGCTTACATTTAAAATCAAAGAAAAAAAAAGATCTACTCATTCAATACACGCCTGGTATCTCTGCACACTTAGGAAGTATAGTAGAACAGAAGCATATTAGTGAAGGCTAAGAGCTGGCTCTAGTACCAGACCTTGGAGCTCATCCAGTTCTGAAATTCTAGCCCATCAAACAAACAAAAGATGAGCTAAGTTAGATGAACCAACTGCACCCATATATTTCTGTTCAGGAGTCCCACACATTAGAAGCTCAGCTGTGAGTTTCAATTTTAACATACTGTGGGCATGCCCAAGCAAAGTTAACCGTATGTCATATGCCGACTACGTTCTTCATTTGGGAAGGATCTTCAGTGGTCCTTCTTGTTTCCAAACAGAGATACAGAAAATTTTTAAGGGAAGTATCATGGAAACCCTGCATTACAGTAAAATTAATCTAAGCCAGACAACAGCACAACAAAGCCACAACTACTGCATTGCACTAGTCAGCTACAATCCCATCCTCTGAATTTTCACTCTCCGGAAGAGCAGCTTTAGAGCAAGAAAACTGGGTGGCTACTGGCTCAAAGATCATCTTTGAATGAATAGTTGTCGGGTGAGCAATGCTATTTTGACACAGGCAGCCATTAGCTTATCTGTGTACATACTTAGGTGCAGAATCTTCTTCATTTACTTGGAAGTGCTGTTTGCCTCGAACACACCACAGACATTCCTTCTTCATAATGAGCTCAGGATCTGCATTTATGCTCCCTTCAGCAGATGACTAATATTATAAGCACACTATTTTGATTGACACCTAATACCATAGCTGCCATTATCACTTACATCATGCTAAAACATGAAGTGTTACCCACATCTATTTGGAGAGTAAAAGAATACAGAATTGCTTTGACACATTGTCAAGAAGCACTGTCAAGTTTCACCCACCATAGCTGTTTTCTGTTTCTCCATCTTACAAGGTCATTAACTAACACACAAGTAGAGAGGATTCTACCATATTATAGCTACACATTCAATTTAATTTTGAATAATATACAGTAACATGCAATTAAAAGTCAAAGTTCAAGAAACATCCAAGTGACTTACCATTCAAAAGTATCAGTACACCAGTTTTTTGGTTTGTATCACATTTGTAAGAACACATTGTTCATACTCCAGAGGTACAATATGTCTGTGGCCAACAGAACAGATAAACTAAACGATGCTTGGGAACAACAGCAAATTAAATCCTTATCCCTTTATCAGAACAAATGAATCCCAATTTCAAAAACTCAGATTTGAGTTCAAGACTCCAGTGAGTGATTCTGATATCATTTCCGTAACTGCTCGGTCTCTATCTCCTCCCAGAAGTTCTATTTCCAAGATAAAACATTTTGAAAAAAGTCTTGTTTGAGCAGTCAGATGAAAAAAGGTACAATACATGATCAAAATCCAAGTCATCTCTGTCAATGTGTATCTTCTGCCTGTACGGTTTGCCTGACTGCCAGTTTGTTTAACAGTTGCTCTGCCTGAATTTACTACCAAATAGGCTTTGACAACGATTGCTATTTAATCCTATGTAATACCCAGATGCAACTGTTCCCAGATCAGAGGACAGTGTAAAAGCAGTCTCCTCCCCAGCTACATACACATCTGGAGTCATGCACCAGAAATCTTGTAGCTGCAAAACTCAACAACAGAAAGAACCACTACCGCAAACAAAAGCTATTAAGCTTTTCTGTATTTATCTGTGACAAACGAATGATTATAAATAAGGCTTCTAACTCCTTATTTAGAATTCCACTTCAATAATCTCAACTTTCTAATGTTTATGCTTTAAGCAATGACATTCCAATAAAACTGAGTAACAGACTTCACCATCTGAGTGTCTGGACTCATGTCACACTTCGCACAGTTACGCCACAAATGGCAAACCCCGAAATATGCAAGGTAATGTAATTTAATCTCAACAGTCAAGCTTCTTTCCGCCCACTCATCTTACCCAGCCTACTGCTTCAATTGTAGAAGTCAAACACTAGCTGGACATTCGCTAGCAATTCTCACTTGGTTTTGCCGCCCTTACAACATCAATGAACTGCAATTTTAATTTTCATTTATTTAGTTATGTATATGTGGATCACCTACAAACTTAATCCTATGCTTTTTTTTTTAATGAATTCTACTATCTAACCATCATGGTACAATAATAAACATTTGTTAGATAAAAAGCTTCAGTGTACGTGAGAATTTGCTAGCAAGGAGATCCCAGATAAGCATCTAACAAAATCTAGAATTATTTCTGTAATCATTTCATCTCTGCTTATATTTACATGAAACAGGATCCTTCAATTACTCCTGAACATCCACATCCCAGTTACTGGAATGCTTGTCCTCCTGAAGATATTGCCATGATCTAAATGAAGGTTGACATACACACTACCTTGGAAAATTACAACTGAAGTGATATCTAAAGTTCATCATGATTTCCAAAACAGAAGTAAAAATATGCCTATCAACATCCCCATATTCTCTCTAGTTACTATTCTAGAAATATAAACAAATAACCTGAATAATTATTAACTGTCTAATAAATGTATTTCCACGTAACATATACCTAAGATTTAGATAATGCTCTACATCAACAATTTAATAAAGAACAAACTAAGTATTAGTAGAGTGAGTAATAACCTCTGCCTACAGCAAGAGATGATAAAACATAAGATAAATTACAGTGGAGAAGAACAAAATATCCTGCTTGATTTCACCTTAAAGATATCTAATGATGCATTATTTCATCATCAAAAGGCCAACATACCTGAATAATAACATGACTTATAGATTTAAACTTTTTAATGCAAACTGTGAATATGAGAGCTTACTGCACTCAGTTAAAAGAAACTGTCTCGGTTGGGTTGGGTTAACAAAAACAAGCTATAAAAATGGCAATGGAAAAAGTTCAGTTTCATTGCCATTTTTCAAGACTGACCAACTGCGCGTCAGCAGTGACACAAGGCTCACAAGTGCTAGCACAAGAAATCCAGGCCATGACCGGATCATTTCTAGGCAAACTGACTCAATGTCTCTTCTCCATGGCAGCTCTGGTGAAGTGCCACATCTTATCAGGCTGCATCTTAGGCCTTATTCACAGACTGTTTTCTTAATGCCTCAGGAAAAGATGAATTCAAATTTTGCCTGTACATTACCTAAATTACCCAGTTTACATGAAGGAAAAAGGAACGTTTATTTGCTTTAAATTAGACATTGCCAATTTGGTGCTTAAAGAACTCAAAGGCATTTAAGATGACAACTCCAAATTAAGACAGTCCTTTCTCTCTCATTTTAATTGGGAATATCACTCACTGCTGTTCTGTACCACAGAAGCTTTTGGGCAGACAAAGATTCCAGCTTCGCTGTCAGCACTGGTCTTCCGCAGACTTGTTAAACAACTTGTACAGCAAAACTAGGAGCAAGATAGATAACTTCCAGATTTCTGCATACGTTTGCCAATATTTCATGAACTTTGCCTTTTGTTTCCAGGACTTCCAAACAAAGCAGCATAGTTTTGTTCAAGCAGCTAACAGCGGCTTAGCTCAGAAAAAAAAAGTGGTATAACTAAGAACAAATTTTTTTAAGTATATCAAGGAAAAATGGATCCTCTTGTAGTATTTTGCTTGTGCTCACCGTGTAACAGATTGCCTCCTTAATGTGTGTATCAGAAAGTGCATCACTGACAGTTGTACAAATGGGAAAACATGTGATCTGTGTCACGGCAAGGATGTCAATCTGCAGCACTGACACCTTTCCTGACAGACCTAGGACATGGCCTCTCCTAGTTGAGGGCCAGCACAACTCCAAGTCAGTCTGCTATGTGAGAAGTACTAAACCCCCCTGTTCTTCTTCAGGAAATGAGAGTACAAAGGAAACCAACAAGGAATCTCTTTTAGCCATTTCCAGACAACATGCCTCTAACATGACTCAGACACTTGAAAGAGCATTTTACCGTGCAACACTGCTCCATACATCAGCAATTACTTCAGTAAGACTATGCCAACTATGTAAGCAATTCAACTTCTAACAGGATGCCAGAGTTTACTGCTGAATATGAATGCAGCTCATAGTATCTGTGTAGTACTATACACTGGCCTCTCCAACACCGAGTGGGCAAACCTATCAAAGAAACAATTATCCCCCAAAGAACTGGAAAAAATGTCAAGTCTATACACACTAACGAACTTCAAATGAAACACAGGCTACATAGGGAACTCTTTCATTTGCAACTGCAGGCTCATTTGGGCCAGGCCTACAACTGTTGACTTCTCCCCAGCAACTGCCTGGCACAGCCCCAGTGCTCCCACCACAGGGACTGGGAGGAAGGATCAGCTGTGCCTGCCTGTAAGCCTGAGAGACCACCACCACCAGGTCACTGACTTCTCACACCTTCAGTAAACCCATGATGGGCATTTCCAGTCAAAAACATCACCTTCACTGACTTCCAAGTGGACTTGGTTCATAATTTTTCCATAGACCACAGCGAAGTTGACCAGCCTATAGTTCCTTGGATAATGCTTCTTGCCTTTCCTGAATATGGATGTAGCATTTGCTGTTCTCCAGTCATTGAGAAACTCCTCCAATCTCCATGACATTCCAGATATGATAGTGGGGCTATTCTAATATCAAGCAGATCTCTCAGCACCCTCAGATGCATCCCAGCTGGTCCCACAGATTCACATAGGTCAAGACTTCATGAGCTTCCTGACTGGCGCCTCCTCCCACTATTGGGTATTCTTCTCCTCCCCAAATCCTATCTGTAGATACAAAAACCTTGTAGATGATGGAAAAGGTGGCATCGAGTATCTCAGCCTCATCTGCATCGATGGTACCTATATCACCCACCCCACGCAGCAGCAGGCATACTTTTTTTCCTTTTTTATTCTTTTGCTGTTAATGTAGCAGGAGCAGCTCTTCTTGTAGCCCTTGATGTCCATCTCTTACTTCAACTTTGGCTGAACTTTTGCTTTCCTTTGTGTTACTACTTGGCATTTTTCCCACAGATAAACTATTATCATGAACTTTCTTGGACTTCACCTAATTCACTAGCTCAAGAGCTTTCCCTTTGAACTGATTGCTCCTGCAGTTTAATTTATCATGGGACCTGGAGAGGAAGGTACAACGTGACCATCTCATTGTGCACCAAGACATTCCTTATTACCATTTAGTTTTAACAACACGTTCCAAAAAATCCCAGCCTACAGATCACTTTGTACAGTTACCACTGAACACCTATTCTCATATTCTTATTTGCTTGCTGAAAAACACCCAGAATGCAGCTTATCCTCAAAACAAAGAGCAACGATGGAAAATGGTGGGATAAGTAATACCACTATTTTCAGCCTGATGGAACAACTAAATTCTAATTCTGTTGGAGTAACTTCTCTGATTGGACTCTCTGCAATCAAATTTTGAGCTCCTTTATTCAAACAAAATTAAACTAACACGTTAAAGTCATTGTTAGGATTGCACACTAGCATCCAAAGTTCTGAGTTATTTTCCTCTTCAAGTGAATCATCTCAAAAACCCCATCTATTTATCACACTATTAACCTTCCTGTTACAAATCCAGATGATTGCAGCAAGTTGTTAAATAGGAAAAGATGTCAACAATATCAAGGCCTATAATTTTATCTCTGAAGAAAAAGTGACAGGAAAAGCACCAGCATTGTAAATACACAAATAAGATCTAAAGATTCTTTTATTGACCATTAAATCATGGCAATGTTTTTCACACCTGAATCTTGAGCTAACCACAGAGTCATCAAGTTCAAAAACAAGTGGTCAACCTGTCATATATAAGATTGTAATAAAACATCATAAATTACCATAAGATTATTTACTCCTGTCGAAGCAAACCCAACAATTTAGCCATTTGCATCTACCTCCCTTCAGTAACCTTCTGCCAAAGGTTAACAGAGAGAACAAAAGCTCTCTGATTTCAAATATTCTAACCAAGAAAACCAACAAATCTCTGTGGGTGAAATGTGTGTGTCCTCTTTGAATATCTAAGTTCAACATATCCAACAGATACAGTCATAGCCTGGTTTGGGGAATTGCAGTGATTTTTTTAGACAAATAAGGTATTCTACTTGGGAGGTTGAGAAATACAATAATGCAATGGATGGTTACATCAAAAATGCTGTGCTTGCAAACTGCAGCCCACAAGAAATTGTCTTTCTAGGAATGCAACTATCTTCCCTGACTGGACAAAAAAGGTTCTTTAAATAAAGACAACTGAAGTCAGGTGTTAAACTGAGCATTTGCTTTGGTTTTGACCAGTTACTTCTACTATTCCTGCAAGTAAACCAGCAATAGTAGCCCAAGCTAGATCAACTCTGATACTGCATTCCTAATCACATTGCTGTTAATCAGTGCAGGTATCACACAAAGCACAACTGCACTGATGCTTCTGCTTTTCACAGCAATTTAAGCTAAAATGATTGTGATAGGTTTAGCTGCACTTGAGCACAGCAGCTTCAACTCCTCTTCCAAGTTGCACAGAGAAGAAACTTCAGTCTTCCAGTGTGGGGAAAATCCTTCCCTGCTGTAGGTGAGCAAGTACCGGAACTCATTTATAGCTGGCAAGTTTATTATGACAGAGAACACATGGTAATTATTTAAAAAAATAAAAATAATTAAAAACAAATCAACCATCTATTTCACTTGCCACTGAAATTCATCTCTCTTCTGCAGAAGTTATGTAAGTGGAAATAGGAATTATGTCCAGCTAAAGTATTTCCAAACTTCAATATCAGACTGGACTTAAAAATGCACGGACGATAACCAATTTTCTAAACTTGTTTGTCAACTGTAAGAACGCTACAAATGCTGACCTTGCTTGTTGCATCCCGAAGCTCGGACTTCACTTAATTACATTTATATATGACATGATTCTATACATATACAGAAATTATTTAACCTTCACAAAATGTTTTCATGGGGCTGAGATAGACATTTAATTTCTATTCCATTGAGATAAAATACATTAAAATTTGAAAATTACTATCAGTCACCAGACCATGCTTTACAGTAATGCTGCAGAACCAAGAAATGCAAAGCCAGAATGGCAGTGCTTTATGTAACACTGCCGTCAAATCTGTCAATGATCTCCCCACCTTAAGAGCTTCTTCTATTTAATGTTTTAACTATTTCCATGGGAAATTTCAGATCAAATCACACTAAGAGATTGTTTCCAGATATGCTTCAGAAAAATTGGCAGGATTTGTTTGAAATAGATAAAGAGATAAACAGGAATATCTTAGAAGTGTCTACTTGTGGCAGGGCACAATGCATAGTCTAAGAACAATTTACAAGTTCTCCTCTTCCCCCCCAAAAAAATTTCCTGACAAAATTTATAACTTGTAACAGAGATTAAGTTAAACAAATTTTTATGTCAAGCTTCTACTCAGAGCAAATGAATTTAGGTCTAGAGGTAAAAAAGACAATAAGAAAGTCTAATATCTTGAAACATCTAACATGCAGAATGCTTAAAATGAACTTTGAGAGACTAATTTTGAAGGAAATCCCAAGCACAGCATACATGCTATCAAGCACTCGGGTTTGGATGTCAGACTGGCATGTCTTAACATTTCTGTGTACTCCTAGAAAGCTCTGCATAATTCCTTCCCAGTTCCTCAGGGGAAGCTTCTCAAGCATGCACAAATTCTCTCTGAATATATCTGCAAATTTTCTATTATATTTAACCAAGTCTTTGGTTAAATTAAAGAGCTTCTAAGATAAAATGCCTTTGGTACACTCCACCTTATCAAATATTAGCCTATGTTCAAGAAGATGTCATGTTCACAGTGTAAAGATCTGCTGTGTATTTTTTAATTATATTTTTTTTAAGCAGAAGAATTAAACTATAGAATCTACAATGTTTTCGTATGTCTTTACACCAGTCAAAGACTGACCTTTTATGTACTCTCACCATCATTTCCTAACCTTTACAAAGGATCCTGCTTTTAGAAGTACAGACTCTTCACTGAACTATCAACTTGAAGGACTTCATGTATCATCCAGAAAGAGGTTGACTTGACAGCTACGCAGGTATCATTCCACATTCTCAAATCACGCACACGGTACAACCTGTAACTTCACTTTAATACAGTTCTGGTGGTATCAAGTACATCAAGAGCCAAAAGGTTAGTTTGGCCTGTGTGTCCACCTTAGCTACTGGCCTACATTATGCCTTAGGTAGCTGTGCCAGTTGCACCCATTTCTGAGATGATGCATGTACTGTAAGCAAACTTGTAGAGAACAAATCATTTTAGACAGGCTAACAGCCATGCAATCATGCTGACATGAGCTGAAAGATGCTTTCATTTCTTTCTGACATGCTTGAGCATCTCACTCATGCCTCTACATCTATGGAAGAGGTTGTTCAGTCACAAAAAGATTTTACATTTCTCCAAATAATTGTCAATACTTGGACTGATTGATTTATTTTTTCTTAATGCCCACTTTACAATTAAGAAATTAGGTTTGGTTTAGCCCATACCCAGACTTTGTGGAATCCCAGACTGCTTATGGCAAATTGAGGTTTGAAAAAAAAATATTCTAATAACGTTCTAATAATATTCCTGGAACAGAAAGGTAATTTCACAACCCAGCTTTCAGCAGTTAGCTGAGAGGGTCAGACCTGATCAAAAGCAACCCACAAAGGTATTTGAACATGACAAATTCTTATACAAAGCCATCTGAGTTTAAACAAACTTCATTTCAAAGAATTCACATGAGGAAATGGATGCAAAGAGATATCAACCACCTACCTTTGAGCTTCACCCAAATATATTCCATCCCCCAATAGTTTCTATCTGAATTATTAGTAAGGCTTTTTCTTTGGCTTACCATTGTGCTGTAGATGAAAAACTTCTGACACATCACTGAGAAAAAAAAAAACAAACCAAACATACAATACTAGAACCGCACAAATTTTCATTTATAAAGGTTGGTGAAGACTTGTAAAACACATACAATAGGTAACCTGCATTTTTATCCACCTACAGCCAGCATGCACCTTTCTAGGCATTTCTATACTTCCCCAAGATAATAATTAATCTATATAATCTCCCAAATGAACTCAATGGAAACAACTCCTTTTAGGCCAATGGATTTCACATAAAACTCTCTGACATAGGCAAAGATGAAAAAGCTCCTGGTTACAAGACACGTGGGATACATTAAAGCCTGGCTGTAAGTTTAAACTTCTTAAGACTGAATTTACTGGCTATGAATAGGTGGAAAGCACATTTATGAACTTAAAATTTTGCACCTCTTACCTGCACCTGCCATTCACAAAGTTCCTTCTTACACATTCTTACACTCAATTGATAAACAGCATTAATTTATAAAGTGCATTCTAAGATATTATATTCAAGTCCCGAGAATAATTCTGAAGATTAGTAATAGCATATATAGAGAGTACAGAGGAAGAAGACTTACACTTTGCCATTAAACAGAGACCTTGGGAGTCCAGATATATGGCAATAAGATTAGTCCAGAGAACTCCAGTATAAAAATAAATTAATCTACCTAGATTGCTTCCAGAGGAAAAAGTTGGGTTTTGCACACCTTATTATTTGTTGCTTTGTTCACAAGTCTATAAGACAGACTACGAACCATATGGAAGGGACCCTGACCCTTTCACATTTTTCCAGAACCAGTCATTTATTTACTTGATAGGCTTAATACTGATGGCTTCAGAGACTTCCAGCATCTCAGTCACCTTCATTCACAAGCCTATCTCAAACCCAACTTTGTCACATGTGCCTACCCTTTCAGTTTTCCATCCTACAGCATAAGACTATGAGAGGTTCGATGTCAAAACACCAACCATTCCATGAAGAATATTCAAATGTCAAGGAGCTTTATGAGGCCAAGAACTGCAGATATAATGAACAGGCAGAGAAAATAAGAAACTCACCTTTACCCCCTCATCATCATCTACCCCCCAATTTTCACTGTCACAAACAATACATATGTTACCATCAGCAGGCATCATCTTCTAGCCAGTCTGATTATTATAAACAGGTATTACTCATTTTTCTTTGATCTATAGCCTAAGAAAGCTTACTTATTTAGAGTGATTTTAAACCTAGTTTTACCACAAAATAAAAAAAAGCAAGACATGAAAATACCTGATCAGAGGGAATATGGCTGTCACAGCTCTACTTTCTATTAATAACTCACAAGGGTACAGTTCTGGGTCGCTACGTACAGCACCAACACCTTCTCCCTTTCCCACCCTGAACTGAAAATGAGGCTTCACAGTCAAAAGAACTGCCCATGACCCATTCACTGGATAGGACACAAAGCTGAAACTGTGGACTTTTTCCCCATAGTACTCAAGAACATAGAGAGGCATGGAAGCTACAAACTGCTTCGGCTCAGGTAAATGCAAAAGGCCTGTACTCAGACAGTATGCGCGGCTAAAACTGCATGCAGTGGTGACAGTATTAGTTACGCCTCCTGCTTTAATACAGAACACAAAAAATAAAACTGTCCTTTGCTTCCACTGCAGGCTGGCAGAAATACAAAATTTGAGCTAAACTTCAGAATTTAGCTTAACTGACGTAGCTTTTCTTTTTGTTTCAAGTACTGACTCGAGTAGCTTTCCAGCATTGTTAAGGACTCAAGTCTTCTTGTGTGCATTTTGTGTTGCAGTTAGATCCTGTCACTTAGCTTCCCTGGCAGCTCCTTGCTTCTGCTGGAACACCTTTCAGATTAGTTTACATCTGTAATTCTTCAGTCTGCTTAGACTGTATTTACAAGTGAGATTTCTCAAGCATGCTTTCCACAATTTTCAGTAACAACTTACCTTCAAAGTTTATTTTTTAAAAAACTGAAATACCTTAAAAAAAAACAAAAACAAAAACAAAAACAAAACAACCAACCAATGTAGAAAATTCTGCTCATCTTCTTTAACACTGCTAGATACATTGGTTGATAGAGATTTATCCTCAGACAGCTCCCTATGCATTGGAGATACATCTTATAGGGAAAAAATTCTCTATTAACTGTCCCTGTAGACATATTTTTTAAGTGATAATATTACTCAGATCTTCCTTTTTGCAGAATGTTGGCAGTATTTCAAAAGTGAGTCAGTCTCTTAAAATACATATTGCATCACTGTAGGGATACCGTTCAAGAGTCCACTTAAAATTTACATGGAACATTCTTTCTAAAACCTATTTCCAGAAAGTTAATGCCCTTTGAGAGCAAAGCAAGTAAAAGTGTTTCAGCTACTGGCTCTTAAGAAGTTCTGAAGCACGAGCTAAAGATGCAACAATTCAGCCACCAACAGGCAATTAAACAAGCCATCCATGTGCTGAAGATCACAAGCAACTTCTTGGAAACAGTTCTTTTTTTGCAAGATGTCTCCTCGACTGGGTACCTGAGCAGCCATATCCCTGCCAATTGCACATTAAGTATTCCACTCAACCTGGTGATAAGCTGTCAGTTGCCCTAACGTTACTTTCCATAGCTCAGTGTTGTCCTCTCATGCTACTTTCTCCATAATCAGCCCACCAACAAACCAAAATGTTCTGACTTAAGCTTCATTTCTTGATGCATCTCCACTCGGCAGCTTCTGCAAAAAGCAAGAATACACTCACAGAGAAAGCGTGAAAACACTAATGCCCCACCAGTGTTAAAGAAACAAAATGGCAACACAGCATTTGGACATCAATGGTCCTGAAACAATTAATGACAGCTGTCACTCCTAAAGTTACTGGTGACATCAATTATCAAGAATGAATCACTGGATAGAGTAATGGATAGCTTGTTTAGCTGAACTCAGCCAGAAGGACCTCATCCTAACAGGCATGGCTTACAAGACTTTGAAACCAAGAAGAATTTAGATACCTTTTATCTGCTACACTCAATCGTGATCCAGTCTGAAACAGTCTCTGTTCTCCATCACTGCTCAGACAAGTTAAGCTGTCCACACAAGTAAACAGCTTTCAGCTAGATAAGCAAAAGGAAAGCACCCAAATGAAGCCAATGTTCCCTTCTATCTACAGAGGATCTAAGAGCATTGGCGGTCATTTTGCAGCAGATGATCAAGACTGAATTATAAATACTCTCTCCATGCCACAGATAATTTCATTTAAGGGCTGCAGCAATGCTTACAGAGGGCTTCTCCACCAGTTATCAAGGCACAATAAAGTCACTGACATACTATGACATTCTCAGATGTCCAACTTCCTCCAGATAAAATGGATTCAGCTGAAATACATGGATATTTTCAGAACCCGTGCAAGCTAAAGCTCTCGAATGTAGATTCAGCCCCTAGAGCTGGGAGTCAAGCTTTCAGACAAGCCCAATCATGAGCAATTTCTTCTTCTTCTTAAACAGAGCAAAGTTGCAGACTGTGGCTGGTGGATCCCTAAGCTGATCTAAAGGGCCCGTGTCCTCAGCTGCTCATTCCTGCCCCTACACTGCTCCCACTGTTGTGCCAACAGAAGTATTTGTGCAGCTGCGTGATGAAAAGCAGCAGGGAACTGATCCAGGCAAAGAGTAATCTGCTGAAAAGATGGGGAGCAGGGGTGAAGGTCTTATCCTGACTCAGTTTTGTTCAAATCCAGCGTGCTTAGGAACCAGCATGAGCCACCAGGAAGCTCAATCTGGCACTGTTTCTGAATTGCAGACTGAATTATAGCCCAAGGTGAAGATCCTTTTTATCCTCCTTCTCAGCAGGCTCTTTCTGCTAAGTGTCAAATCAGCTTTAAGACTTCTTGCCACCCTAAATTATGAGGGCTGGTTTAGTTGAGGTCTCACTCTGGTCTCCCACACTAACCAAATCCTGTCAACAGCTTTCCTGCCAGTGTCACAAAAGGAGGCTTTCGGAATGCTTTTCCCTGCAGGTGACTTCAGCTAGAATAGTTGAATAACAATAACCCCAGAACAATATTTAAAATGCACCTGTAGCTCTCCCTGGCAAATGACTGCAAGTATTCAACTTACAATATTTATAGCTTAACTTGTGGAACTATCCGTTACCGATACAAAGTTTAATATTTACTAGTCAATAGAAATCTTAACATTTTTTATTTAAGCCATTTCTTCCTCAAGTAGCAAAGAAAAATTGTGAAGATTCTTTTTATTCCCGTAAGCATGCAAAAATAGTGCTATGAAATATTAGAGTAGATGACAAGAGGCTGGGGGAAGCTGATCACAGAGCACTATCTACACGCATCCCACTAGAGCTTAGCAGCGTACTTTAGGGCAGCACAATTAAAACCAAGAGCTACTGGGAAGATTTCAGCATCATTTTTCAACACCTTGTAAGAAACTTAAACCAATAAATTTAAATAAGATTATTTCAAGATCTATAGGAAAAGCAGAAAAAACATAAAGTCGTGGGCCACGTGCTCGCTTTGTTTCTTCACAGAATTACATCAAGCCTGCACATCACAAGGCCATGCCATATGCAGTTCCCCTGAATTGCCTCCCAGCCCTCAAACCAGCATACCATTAGCTGATCCTTAAAGTCCTTTTACCTACACACGCATCCCCTATGCTGCAATGAGGCCACCAAGTACAGAATGGTTTGTCATGCAGAGAGGAAAGTCACAGCAGAAGTTGTCCCCCTCAAGCATGGGAAGAGAGCCCGGAGTAAGAGGTGGGTGGAGGAGACCGGAGCACTGGATGGTGGTTAACCTCTGCAACCAGTGCAGCCACTTCCAGTTGCTGCGCTCCTGTTTATCACTGGGAAAGCAATCAGCAGGTCCAAGTCAAAGGCTGCAGGTGTGACTCCATCGCGGCAAGGGAAGAATATGCTGGGGAAACAGTGGAGGTGTGGGGCGGGGGACAGCGAGTACCGGAGGAGAGAGGCAGAAGATGTTAAGCATGAAGGAGGGACGTTGAAACTGAAGGTGTTGCGGTGAGAGCAGATGGCAAACGTTGAGTCAAGTCTTCACAGCGCTCTTGCTGCTTGGCAGTACGTTGAGTGATGGCAGAATTTTAAATTGTGAAGCGGTGATTGTTTGGATGGTGTTGCTTCTGGTTTGTTTCTGCCACTTTTTTTAGCTAGTCTTAGGATCAAAGACTAGTGATTTCCACTATCTGACATGCACTGTTGGATTTCTTCACTTTTTTTCCAAGTTACCGTGCAAGCTAATACTCGACCTCAGACCTGCATTATACTTTGTCTGAAAAAATGCATTTGAAAAAGGATAGAAACATTTCAGAATACCATCGTATTTATATCAAATCTAATTCCCTTACATACAAACTTCATATTAAGTCTGTGACAAGACCTCCTTGTTGGAAGAGAGGAGAAGTTTTAGTGAAACAGACAAAAATACTCCCAAGAGCAATAATTTTTATTACATACCAGGTTTGTTCTAACAACAAAACACATTATTTCCTTCTTCAGACTAAAATAATCTTGAAGGAGAAAAAGCTGACAGCTTTTTAAGATCAACTGATTCTAAAAATAGCCTTTTTATAATGTATTCACATTTCCTCTCCATTACAATAAATTATAGTTCCTATCTTAATTTTATTCATAAATTCCTATTGCAGTTGTGCATTCTAGGAACATAATGTAATGCCAAAAATTTCAGTTACAATGCTTTGTTGTTTGTTTTGGGGGTTTTTGTGCTTGGCTGTTTGGTTGGTTGTGGTTGATTATTATTTAACAGGAATACAAAACTTATCTTGTGCTTATTTCTGCTGTTGTTTCATCATACTACAGGGAACAAGATAACCCTACACTTAAATTCAACAAGTTTCTTTTTGTCCTTGCAAGTGTATCCGTTTAAACAAAATATTTCTTTTCAAGAACTTCAGTATCCTGGCCTATAGAATGCAACAAAAGGTTAATCTGTACCAGCTAAAATCACTATTCTGACTCAATTATAAGACCAAGGACAGAAAGTTTAAACCAAAAGCAAACAGCAGGGTATAAGGGGGGGACGCCCCCCATCAAATTTCTCTAGTCAAAAACCTGAAAGTTCTCCTATTGGCATAGTGATATGAACAATAAGGCATTGAAATGAAGAGCTGTGGCAATTCATTCAAGTAAGCCAGCCTTGAAGAAGAGAATTTTCTAAGGGTACTTGGCAAATAAACCAAGCAAATCACTCAGTAATATGCTCCAAATAGCTACAAGTGTGATAAAAAGTTACCTTATCCTAGCAATAAAGAGCTGATCGATGGCTAACATCTTCCTACAGCTCTCTGTAATTCCAGTCATTTAATAGGTGAAGGCTTCTCAAAGCCCCAAAGCAAAAAAATGTTTTCTCTTTTCACACCGCCAAATCTTTAGTCTCACTTGAACAAACAGGGCTGTTACTTAATCGAAAGCATCTCCAAGTAGTCAAACCGTCTACATCAGGAAGACCACACACCTGCTTTCTACATGCCTTTAAAGTCAAGAAATGAGAACTTTTCCTTCAAGGATCTGTAACTCTTTTACAAGGATTAATGCTAAAAATTTAAATCATTTTACCCATTTGCTAGCAGTTCTTTCACTCTGTTACAATTTCAACTGCAAGATTAGAAAAGCTGACTTAATAATTGTCACTGAGCCACTGAAAACAAATCCCCACACACTAGAGCTGCACTAGAGTTTCTATACTGCTACCAATTCAGGTGTATTTTTACTCCAAATACTGCTCTTCTAGCTATAGAAGTGCTCAGCTGATTTCCAGGTTTAACTATGCAATGGATTAGGAGACAGGAGATGCTCTCTGCAGCCAGAACACCAACAGCTGTTCCTGGACTGTGCGCATCACTGACATAAGAATCTCAGATGGAGAATTCTATGGTAGCTAAGAAATGCGTAGCTTCTACCTCCCCCCAATGCCCAAGTTACATTTCCACTGTCTAATAAAAATTCAGTAGACCTGCTGCTGCTGAATATTGCCTTAACACTGGATTTAGGAAAGCATTCCATGCAGTTTTAACATGCTGTTTGCCAGTAACTCAGACCGTGCAACCCAAGGTTCAAGGTTCAACGTGACAACACTTCCATGACAAGCCATATGCCTTAACTCTACTCAGCCAGTAAAATATACTATTTTTTCCGAGTAACTTCTGATTTGCACCGAATCTTCATATTCCAAATCACAGTAATTTTAAGATACAAGACACAGGATTTAATTTTTTTTTCCACAAATGAAGCCATTATCTTCCAACTTTTGACTCACAGTGCACATTTCTACCTACTCAATGCTTCCCAGCTTGTCACTTGGTCAGAGTTCTCTTCAGTATGCTCTAGGAGACCTCACATGCTTCGACAACAGTGAACAATCTTAAAGACAAAGGACGACAGCTTCTTTATTTACTTTCACACTACCAGTTTTTGTGCCAGCCAGCAGTTTCAAAATAATAGTAATTTGTATCACTGTATACGAGTTACTGGGGATTGCAGGTGAACTATGTCACAGGTAAGAGAACAAGCTCTGAACAAGCATGATCAAGCTCTGGTCCAAAATGGATGAAATATATGCAACATCAAGCAGATGGTGCTCTATTTATTTCAAGGGTCATCTTAGATCCAGAAATACCAGCCTTTTTCAGTTATGAAATGTTTAGCTGATGATGGCTTACAGTCCACAGCAGATGCCACTCAAAGCCAAACTTTGGCGTGAAGTCTGTGCTCTTAGACTAAGCACCTTGAGTGAAGACACCACCCACAAGGACACAAACACACTAATTAGTACAGAATCAATCTTAACCCTGTTGGATCCCAACCAGTCTTGAAGAGCCACAGTACCCCCTAAGCCAGTGGTTGCTGAGAAATTCTATTATAAAGAACAAAATTCTGCTAGCTGTAAAATGGCCTGTGTTGTGTAAACATTGTACTACTCCCACCTCTACCCTATTTTTATAGGGATTAATTACTTCATCCCCTGCCCAGCTCTTCCAGAGGGTCACTGTGGTATATACTTTTGTCTCAGAACCAGACTACTACCACGGATCGATGCAGATAAAAAAAAAAAAAAATTCAAGGATAATATGTACTGAATAACATCAATCAAAACTAGTGCCATTTGATTCTATAAGCACTTGACCATTTAACACAACAAAGCAACTGAAGGTACTTGGAGTTGACCATGTATTTCATGACACAACCCACATATTCTTCTTCTCTCTCTGTGACTCCACTATGGTAACACTACTCAGCATCTCCAGCTCTGGTGTGTCTTGTATCAGACAGACCTTGGGTGCACTATCACTACTCCCAGTAGCCCACTTGTACCATTGTGAAATTAGCACATGCTTGACAGCAATCCACAAGTTAATAACCATCTCAGTCACATTAAATCACTTCTGAAAGCGCTCGTAAGAGCTGTGATAATACTACTGACTTGCTCCAGAGTGCACCTTACCACAAATACCAGCAACTTATACTATTTGCCCAATCAGCTTTGAAACATGAGCAAGTTTACTAAAGAAAGCTCCAGCAGCTACCAGCCAACAGTCTTCAAGCTTCTGTTGACACAATCAAAAGCATGTATTGAGGTGTGGGTAGAAGACTCTCTCATGACAAGGGACAGGGAATCCATATTCTTTAAACCAGAATGCTAGCTATTTGGCTACAAATAAAAATTAAATAAAGTTCCTCACCAACAATCTCCTACATTTTTCCTGGATATAAAAAACTACCTATTTTATTTCCTTTCCACTGTTCATCTTAACACCTACATGCTGACAGTCAAATTAAATTCCTCCCAATGACAACCTGTATCATTTGTACCCTCAACTCACAATCCTGATGTCTGTGCAGTTTCTGTGGCATCAGTGGGAGCCCTTAGTAACAATTTCAGAAGCCACCACCAAGTCCAGCTTAATGAGTTAATGTTTTATTCAAGAGTGTTTATTCATGAACACTCTTTGTTATCAATATGCCAATAGCTCCAAAAACATCCCTAGCAAGACTCACTTCCCTTGTACAAGGCAAACTCGTGCAGAATATATATCAAGTGTTAGAATCAAGTATAATCAAGTGTTACTTCCATATAAGGTGAGGAAAAAAACCACATGGCTTAAATTAAGTTGTATCTACCAAGCTAAATTATGGCCTTTGTTTTTCAGTGGAGACAAACAGTTTAAGAAATTGTTCTAACATCCTCTCATCAAGTCTATACTTTCATTCCTCCATGTGCCAAACAGACAATTATCTATGCTTAAAATCCCCTCCTTTATTTGATATTTAAGCAAAGAGACAAGGAAGTGCTCGTTAAACCGAAAGAACTCATCATTAATTCAAGTAAGTTAAAATTTTAATTAAATTATCAGAAACACTTAAAAGCCTGCAAGGCTCCATTTCTTCTTAAACTTCTGAGAATCTGGAGTCATCTCTCCATCGTTCCATGCTCAGCTGAAACACCTCCCTTCTCCACAGTGTTGGCCATGCCTGCATATGAAGAGTATCTCTGAACAGGAACACTAACATGAAGCACTTCCACAAGAGCCTGAGCAACCAGCAGGTCACCTGTGTGTTTTGCTCTGCTTTACCACAACCTCAAAACTAGATTTTAAATCCTGAAGAAAGAGGATAGGTATTTTGAACGACACAACCTCATCAATATTTTCATGTTCAATCTGCCACAAAACTGCACATTTAAGTTATAACTGAAAAGCCACAAATTAGGTGCTAAGGAGATCGAAGATAACACATGTATACCTTATACCCAGGAGTTGCAATAAACACATTCACATGCATGTCTAAATGTCTCTTTCAAATTTAACCCTCTCCCATTTTTCCCCTCCCCATGCTCTTGCTAGCTCATCATCTGACTTAAAACGTTCTGAAACGCTGAGCAGCTTCTATGTTTCCTAGAAATTATTGGACTCTGAAGTGAAAAAACACACCACAAAGCATCAACCCCAGGCTTGCAGTAGCATAAGACAAAGTAACAGCACCATGGGATTGCCTGGCAATAAAGCTGAGCTCCCCTGCCCCCAGCTGATATTTGATGTAAAAGAGGAGCTTGCATGGCTTGGAAACCATGTACAGGGGCACTCTGCTTCAAAATTTCATTTTATCAGAGTCACAGAGCTCCCAAGGAGAAGTAACAGCTATCAAAATATCCCTAAAAGCACTAGTAGCTATTCTTTTGGAAACACCTCATCACCTCCTTTTTGTAGCCCATAAAATGCCAGACGACTCTCTCAGCTCAACTTGAGAAGCCTGGCAACTCTGATATACCCAGCACTTTCATTTCATAGCTAACACTATGATCAGAGGCCATGACTGAGCAATTCAGAGAATTAATAAACTGCAATAACATAATTTTATTTTTTTAATCTATACTTATTCTTCTCTGGCTATCAACTACCACACACACTTACCAATTTCTACTTATTTCCTGTCCCTTCCAATAGCTTCTTCAAAAGCTGCCAATGTTTGGCAAGTAAATGACAGGCATTACACACTCCAGCATCATGAAGATGAAATGGTTCAGTTTAAGAAAGATCAAGGCTTTTTTTTTTTAAAAGTACTTACGCCATTTTACCTATAAAATCCCATGTACTAATTTCTAATGACAACAAAAATATTTCTGATTTCTTATTCTTTGCTCACAGACTGTGCAAAAGCTCTCACACGTAACTTTCATTCTTCATCCTTGATGTGACCTGGAGCTGCTCAAACTAATGGTTAACACATTAAAATTTTTAAGCAGTAATCATCAGCTTTGCTTTCAGTTACATGTTCCTTCAATGTACTGGCTACACCCACCCTAATTCACATGTTTTCACATCCGTATCCACTAAGAAGAAACAAAAAAAAAAAACCCAGAGACCAAAAAAAGGCTCAAAAAAAAAAAAACCCCAAACCCTAAACCAAACCCACACCAGAACACAAAAACTTCACTATAATCATGTGTTCTACAGTCTTACTCCTTAAATAGTGTTTTCCTGTGGTGGAACAGAAAAATATATACTACGGAATGATGCAAAACTCCAAAACTTGTCACAAAAATATAGCTCTATTTTTGTTGTGAAATCACAGTTGCTCATTTCCCCCCCACCTTACAATTTCAACTAGCAAGGATTTAAGAAAATATGAATTGCAAGAAGAGCTCTAACTGCACTCTGTCAGTTCCCTTTTATTTCTATCAATACCAATTTGCATGTTCTTACATGTAGATACAGTCAGAGCAATATTATCTAATTATTTTTTTTCCACTGTCTTTTCACGGAAGACTTAATTTTTCAATTCAGTTAAGTAGTAATTTTACTTGGAACCATCTCCCAGACCCACTCAAACCTGTTTCCTATCTCTTCCAAAGTACCTCTGGTTACTTCTTACCTCTTTGCAGACACTTAGTTTACTGTTACCTTTTAAAAATAGCATTTGTGTGAACCACTTTTTATTATGATCTGATCTCTTCTCATTCCTGTGTTTAGGAATGTCCACATTTGGCCAGCATGTATTCTAATAATGAGTTAAAACTGTATAGAGGCTATTTCCCAAGCAACTTCAGCTAGTTCAGATTACCCCTGAAGTAATATATTTTAAAAGCAAAACACACTGCATGTTTATCACCTGCTCTATCCAGATTCCATCAATGGTACAGCTCCATAGTTATACCAAAATCTCTTTTCAGTACTTTTTTCTGCATTAGAAGCAGTTTTTGACACAAACATTTATGAAGAAAAAAAGATATTTCTTCCCAAAAGCCATTATAAATTCTAAGAAAACAGTCGTAACATCTGAGCAGGTGATGCATATGCTATGCAAGTCCATCAAGCTTCCATTGCCCATGGCTGAAAAACATACCTGTGGCTGCTCCTGAAAAGCTGTTCAGACCTACTGCATGTGAGGTCCCCCTCTGAACGCTACCTCATCAAGTTAAAAGAATGACTCACCATTTTATATGGTGGTTCCTTTGGATAATCAACAGACACACATACTAAGACTTCCCTTTGAGTAAGGTTTTTTCAATGTTTTGTCAAATCTTCTGCTGGCTACAAAACTCATTTACAGGACAACATCCCTACTTGAGGGTTAACTTCTTCCATTCTATTCTTTCACTTTATTACACACCCAAAGCAACTCTTGTCCCACAAGTTAAGACTATCCTCAGCAAATCCCTTCTGCACATGGTTGGTAACTACTCTGAGGAAAATAAAGGTATAAACATAAATTCATCATTACGTCTGCAAGCACCTCCAACTTCTTGAACATATAATTCATCAGCTAACACATTTTTCATATTAAAGGTAACAAAACTTACATACATATGTGCTTCTTCTAATTTCTGCTGCTTAACATCATACATAAATATCTCTATCTTAGATGATCCAGACATTCCTAAGCATCTTAGTGTATGTACTTTGTTTTCAGGTTTATTCCTGTCTCAAACATAAATGTGACACTTGCAACTCATTCACTTGTCAAAGCTTAACAAATTAACTGATTTCCATACGAGTTTGAACATTCAAGTATTTAAGCGAATCAAGTTTCAAAGCTCATCACTTCTTCATAATCTGTTTTCTGGACAACAGAACCCCCTTCTACTGAACAGCCTCCTCCACACCACTTCACAGGTAACTTGCCTCTCAGTCTCCTCCAGTTTATTTTGTCCTTTAACATTAGGCTTTGAAATGAACCTATGCAAAATGAAATTTCTGAGCATTCCCCTCCCTTCCCCACCTCCCCTCCCAAAACCATTACTCATTTAGTGGGCCTATATTCACTGTTTTATGACAGCTACTAACACTATATTCAGGGAACAAATGCACAAGCTTGGGGGGGGAGGGGGGGGGTGGAAGTGGGAAATTTAATCAACCTCAAGTAATTAAGCCTAAGCTAAGCAAAAGTGTCTTAAAGCTTATCACTAGAATATGGAAACTAACTAACTAAATTTGCTATGCAACTATTAAAGTCACTTTCAGAATCTTGTATTATCTTCACCTTCCCTAGAAGTAAAATAAAAATATGGGTTAGCTTTTACAAAAATTCTTCACAGTTATTTTTTCAGGGCCGTTAGATACAAGCACAGAGAAGTTTTAAAACTTAACATTTCTTAAAGTTTTTTTAAAAGTTTTTTAAGTTTTAAAACTTACCTTTCAAACTTAACACGGTGTGTCAGTACTGTGAACGTCAAGTCTGCCAATGGAAAATAAAGCTAAGGCGTTCAAATTCTGCACATTTTTCAGCGATGCAAATAAGCCCTCATTCTGTACTTAAAGGGAATTACCCATTTTCACTAAGTATTTAGAAACTTAACTAAAACGTAAAAGCTTCTAACTGTGCCATTTTCTCAAGAACATCACAAACTGGTATTCCTGGTGCAGTTTTTAACCTTTCATTTGTTTCAAAATTATTTACTGTTTTACGAGGAAAGGATATTGCAGTATCTAAGCACATCCTGGGTTTTGCCCCAACTCTAAAGTGCCCCAGAAGAAGAGCAAACTCTGTAACAATAATGAATAATAATTCTTATCTGTAAACTCAAAGTCATACTTAGCATACATTAGC
>JAAGNO010010567.1:0-13215 GCA_033439905.1 Ceryle rudis
CCCGCCGAGCATGCCCACGAAGACATGCACGCGTGGAGCACACACAAACCCACGGAACGCACGCGCACAGAACTCAGGCAGCGCCCGCCCGCACGGCGCACCCACCCCCCCGTCACCCCTGTCCCCTGGGCTCACCCCACGCCGCGGGCAGCGGCAGCAGCAGCAGCGGCAGCAGCGGGGGCAGGAGCGAGCGGCGGCTCCCGGAGCCCATCGCTGTCGGTACTGGGAGCGGAGCGGACACCGGGCAGCGGCCAGCCCAGCACCGCCCGGCGCACGCAACCGGGGGCTCCCTGCGGCCCCCGCAGGGCGGGGAGCTCGGGGGGAGCGCGGCCCCTCCCGCAGCTGCCGTAGGGAGGGGAGGGTTTGCTCAAGAGCACCCGTGGGTGCTGGTGCCAGGCGCGGGCAGAGGCAGCACCTCCCTTTGCTGCGGGACGTGCAGCCGAAAGCAGGAGGCGATCCCGAGGCCTGACACCCCCACACCCCCCCTCCCGGACCTCTCCCTGCGGTCTCAGCTCTGAGAAATTTCCCGAGGAAAGTCTCAGCAGCGGCTGGCAGCGGGCGTGGGGCGGCAGCGGGCTCTTCTCCGCACGTCTGCTGCGGGAGGCACGCTCGGCATCTGCAATTCAAAGCGCTTCTCCGCACCTTCCCGGGACGGCACCCGCCTGCCCGAAGCTACCAAGTCCCAAAGGAGAAGAAAACAACCCCAAAAAGGGCAGCGCCTGGGTCTCGCAGCTCCGGCTGTGCACCCTGCAGCTTGCCCCAGAGCAGGAGGGGTAGCCAAGGTCTCGTTTGTCTCCCAGACAAGAAAGGTTGGGGCTGGTATTTGCTGCCCTGTCCCGCTTTGTTGAGCGGCACTTCCAGTAAGGGACATGTGTCACCCCACCCCGAGGAAAGGGCAGCCAGGAGCAGCCTGCGGGCACCTTCCTGCCCCTCGCCGCGGACCTTATCCAGGAAACCCGGACGTTTCCACGCAGCAACTCAGCAAATCCTTCCCCCCCCCCCATTTGATTTCCCTTTCCAATCCAGTTTAAGCTCCAAGCACATGTAACAAAAGCATTTTCAATGAGGCCAAGAGGCCTTTTATTAAGGGAGGGAGCTGGATAATGAATTCCTTCAACATACTTAACAACGTTGAGAAATTACCTGGGAATGGCTCAGACACCTATTTCCACAGCTCACTGGCCACCCGAGGTCTGAACTGGGAGGGTGGCTGCAAAATGCAAAAGGAAGTTGCTAATAGGGAAAAAAAAATTAGCTTTAAATTCTGGGGAATTCTCTTGTAATAATTTACAGCAGTGACCTCAGCGTGGGCTAGTGAGATGTTGAAAGGTATTTGGCAAAGACTTCTCAAAATGTTGAGTCTCCTCAGGGAGTGGCTCGGTTCCTGCGTACAGCAGAACCAACTGCTGTGGCTTTGACTCTGTGAAATCCCCTTGCTAACAGTGTTGAGGTTAACCCGTGAACTGGGCTGGCTGCCTTCCTACCTGAGGCCACACAGGAGCCATCTGAACCTGCTGAGGCTCAGCCCTGACTGTCCCTCTGCCTCTCTGCCACCCACATTTGCTGTCCCGTTTCATAAAATCATAGAATGGTTTGGGGTGGAATGGACCTTAAAGACCTTCTAGATCCAAGCCCCCTGCCATGGGCAGAGGCACCTCCCACTAGACCAGGTTGCTCAAAGCCCCATCCAACCTCATCTTGAACACATCTACTATGGAGCATCCACAGCTTCCCTGGGCAACCTGCTCTAATGTCTCACCACCCTCAGAGAGAAGAATGTCTTCCTAATTTCTAGTCTAAATCTACCCTCTGCCAGTTTGAAGCCATCACCCCTTGTCCTATCCGTCCTCTTGGAAAAAGTCCCTCCCTAGCTTTCTTGCAGGCCACCTTCAGATACTGAAAAGGCCACAAGAAGATCTTCCCAGACCCTTCTCTTCTCTGGGCTGAACAACCCCATCTCTCTCAGCCTGGCCTCCCAGTAGAGGGGTTCCAGCCCTTGGATCATTTTTCATGGCCTCCTCTGGACCCACTCCAACAGCTCCAATGCAGCTTTCGCCCTGTATTGCCCCAGCAGCCAACTGAGCACTGAAACCTCCTGGGCAGGAGCTGCCCCAGCAGCTGAGCCCTGTGATAGCAGGTCTGCGCCTGCTCAGCTGGGGCTGCTGAAGGCCACGGGCTTTATCTTGCTCTGACATCCCTTCCCCATGCTGCAGACATCAGGCCAAGCAGATGACAGCAGCAGAAGGGAAAGCACGGACAGAGGGGAGCCCGCCCCACGCTGATCCACATGTCTACACTGCCAGCCTCCAACTGGAACAACATGAGGTTTCCATCAAAACCAGCCAGCAAAAAGAGGTGCAGCTGCTGGAGTTGCTCTTGGCTCTCCATAGAAACCCTCCCTGCCCATTCCTCCTATCCCAGTGCCGGGCAGCAGCCTGGGATGTCACCCACAGCTCCCACAGCCATCCTGGGACTGACCCTGGGTCGGCCTGGGGGGAGCAGCTGCAGAAAGGCTGCAGAGCTGGGCACTGGGATGGCTGGAGAGGGTTGAGACAGGCATGCAGCACTCCAGCTTGCTTTCTCAGGCCACTCAGTAGAAACACTCATGCCCAAACAGTACTACATCAATTCTCTTTCTTTCTTTCCTGTTTTTTTTTGGGGTTTGGGGTTTTTTTGGGGTTTTTTTGTTTGGTTTTTTTTTTAAACCAAGTTAAACTTGCACAGGAGGCCATTTAGAAAACAAATAAGAGCGCTGATGAAGAACTGATTGAACAGCAATTCTGACCATTATCAAGATAATCGCTAAAAGCCAATACCTCCCTGAAAAGAGCATGAAACACAAAAAGGGAACAGCAGACAGTTGAATCCACAGGCTGTCCTTTATAAACAATTACCATTTATTACTAAATGTAAATAAAATCTCAGAAAGGCACCCAAATATAAGGTAATTCATATAGGAGAAAGACGGTAACCGGCCAACAGCATAAACCTGCCGTTGCCAGCTTCTCTCTTGCACCCGTGGCTCTTACTTTCATATCTGAACAGAAATATAAACTGCAAAGGACTTACATCATACAAAGATAAAGTGCTTAAAGTACTGAAGATACCAAGTTCAACATTCAGTTTAGCCCGTAAAGTATGAGTGCCTAAAAGAAACGAGCTCATAACTTTGCAAGAGGGGGAAGTCAGCATTTTGCTTTCGGCACGACCCCGCTGGCAGCTACCATGGGGTGTATCTGCAACTGGACCTCACTGCGGCCAGAAATTCCTGGTGAGTGAAGGGAGCAGCTCAGCCCAGCAGAGATGTGGGTCTTCTACAGCCTGTGAGGCTGTAGTTACGGTGGTTGTCTCGGCAGCAGCTCGGTGTTGCTAGTACGCAAGGAAACGTGTGGTTGCGGAAACACCGAGTCAAATGGGTTGTGACATAACCGAGCTCTGTCAGAAATTCTGCAGGAGGCCTGAGGGGGTTTCTGAGAAACTGCAGCTTCCTACCCTCAGCCTGAAACGAGGCTGGTCAGGTCAGCAAGGAAAGGCAATGGGATTCGGGATGGTAGGAGGAAAAAGCTGAAAGAGAAAAGAACTCAGATGGGAGAAGGAACTATGGGAATTAATTTTCAATTTCTTAGAACATTAAAACACATCCCAATTTTAAAAAATGCAGTTTGTACACGTACGTGGGACAGACCTGATCTACCTTATCCTTTGTTTTAAAGCAAAGTGTAAGAGTCCTAACAAGTCCAGCCACGGCATGGGGCACTTCAGGAGCAGAACACGGTGAAGGGTTTGTGCTTCATGCTTACAGAGCTATTTTTGTTTGAGAAAATCATCTATTTCTAGATCCCATTTAACTGCGTGTCTACATTTGCTCTGAGCTGGCAGCAGAAGCACCACCTGCGTGTTGTCTTTGCAGCCATGCAAGGAAAGTGCAAATCCTTCCTCCCAGGGTTTCTTCCACGGTGGAATTTTGCTGGAGGAGGGCAGACCCCTCACAAATGAACTGCTTCAAAGCTACAGATAAGTCTTTCCATGCACTTGCCGTGTTTATTATTTACAATTACAGGCTGATGGTTCCCATCCAGGCACTGTTTCCAACCCAACTGACACTCACCCTTGTTACGTGTAAAATAATCCCTTGCAGCGGATGGGGAATCTGCTGTAGCAGCACTTCTGCCATGTCTGGCTTCTCCTGGCTGCCCACGACCTCTCTGGTGGGGAACACAGTGTTAGTTCATTGCCTCTCGCTGCCAGAGCAGGGACAGAAGCCCCAGCATTCATGGTATAAAGTTCTCTCTTGCTTTTCAGTGGGTTAAATAGAATCTCTAATAACTTGAGGAAAAAACCCAATGGACAAATGATAACACGTTTCATATGACGCAAAGATTTTTTTAAGAGGATGAGGTCAGTGCAGCCAAACCTGACCTTTGAACCAGATACCCAGCCAGCAAAAAATACAAATTATAGAGAGAAAACTTAAAGAAGATAAGAACATGACAAAAAAAAAAAAAAACAAAACAAAAAACCCCTCACAAAAAAAAAATTCACTCACTTCCACAAAATGATGCAACTTTAGACTGGTTTATGTTTCCAAAGCAGCCGGCCTGGGGGAGGATGCCAGAGATTCCCATGTACTTTGGAAGGCACATGGATCCTTGGCTGGTCCCAGGAGAGTAGTTTCGGGTTTTGTACAGAGGTACAACGAATCTGAGCGCTGAGGTAGCACAGCTCCTGGGCACTGAAGGGAAACCTGGGAAAAAAAATGAAACTCCGAGTACAGGACTGGGAGTAACCAGGGAATCCCACTGATGAATTCCCCTGAATTCCAGATGAGCCTCCAAGACTGACCTGGTTTCCTGGAGAAAGAAGAAGAACGGGAGAAGGAGATGGTGTTTTGGAGTGACTTTTTATAGAGGCTGAGCTTCCTTTCCCACATGGAAGCCTTCTTCAGCGGCTGGACGTCATTGCCACGGGAACCTGAACGAATGAAAATCACTGTGTGAAAGTAATTCATCGAGTGGCCTTGTCACAGAAATGCGATAAAGTTGCAAATCAAGCTGGGAAACGTAGGACAAAGTAGAATCATTTCAACTCACTTTGGAAAGGGGGACTCCTTTGCCTTTCTTTTGCTTCAGGTTTGACAGGCGTGCTTTTCTCTAGGGCATAAAGAACACGCGTGGCTAGGAACACTGCCCCTGCCTGGCACAGACCGTTCGTTCCTTCCTCACTTCAGCAGCGCTGCATTTTTCCTCTTTAAAACCACAACGTGACTCATACCAGGCACAGGCAGTACTGAGCAACCCCAATACATTGAGGTGGTCCGTACTAAATACTGAACTCGTACGAGATACTGAACTCAGATAAACCCACCTCGGCATTCAGGAGCAACTCCGCTCCAGGCTCCGCTTGTTTTGTCCGTGCTCGTGCAGCGGATGCTTGTGCTGCCAATGAGCTGGAAGCCAGAGATGCAGCTGTAGGTCACGGTTGAGTTATACACATATTTTTCTACCTCTTTGCCATCATGCTTTCCATTGCTAATCAGAGGAGGTGGAGAGCAGGTAATTACTGCGGGAAGAAAGGTCAATAAGGTGAATATGGCTAAAAACTTCCGTAATAATGAAAATGCAAAATGATTCTTAAAAGCTCCCCTAAGATTCTTGAAGAGAATAAACTTTATGGATAACTGGAGGTGGGTAACTAGTGCTGCCTTCTGTCTGGATCTTCCCTCTTTTCATTCTGAACTCTCTGCTTTTGCATTTTTCCTCCTCTCCCTCCAAGGGTCACAAAAATAAACAGGCTACTTGTCTTGCTCTGGCTCGTGATTCCTCAAAACCTCATCTCATCCCCTGCACTACTACCTTGAGTCACGAGAAAAATACGTTGATAGGTGGGGAAAAAATCCCAACAATCTGCTGAAATAGTGTCAGCAGCAAAATGAGTATTTCCCAGCTGCAGTGTGGGTGACAGATCTGCCACAAAATATCAACAAAACCAGTGCAGGAGGACAGGTTTAGACTAGACGTTAGGATGCAGGATCTATTGGAGTGAAGTCAAGAATTAAGGCTGGCTTAATCTTACATTCACAAGTTGGAAGTTTGCTCCATTCAACATCGTTTCCTTTAAGCTGACACCAGATGAAATTGTTCCCATCTAATCTATACCTGAGTGAAAATACAAGAAAAGAAAAATTTGCGGAATGCTCCAGAAACTGTAAATTTTTCCCTTAGTACCAGTATGATCAGGAGTGTAGAAAAGGCAGTCTTAAAGCAAGCAGAGGTGCAGATACAGTCTGGTTAACAGGAGAGCTCCTTCACCCTGCGCTCTGCCAGGATTCTTGTTCATCTATTTTTGGGTGACTCTCTCCTTTTGCTCCCTGCAAAGCTCATCCTCTGTCTCGAGGATGGGAGAAGCGGTCGCGGGTGGCTCCCAGAGCACGCAGGAGTTCCAGGCAGTGCTGTGGTTAGCTCTGGATTCCCACAGGGGTGCATCGGGCTTGGGTTTGCTGAATCAGGGATTATTTCTCCCTGTCTGCTTCCTGGCAGAGAGCAGTGCTGGGACTCAGGCTGCTGGCATCCAGCGACTTTCCCACACCTCTGTCACCCACCAGGATGAGGGGACGGGGCGAGGAGCTCCCTCCTCAGCACCCACAGCATCTCTAGAGGCTATGGCTCAGCCCCTGGCTGCTGCAGTACTGAGGGCAGAGAGCTGGAGCAGCTGAAACCTTTGGTGCTGGTGGCAGAGGGCAGGGTGCCCAACAGCCTTCAGCATCATCTCCTCCCTAGGACAAGGGTGTAGCTGTTTTCCTAAAGATTTGCCAGAAAAGCAAATGCCAGCAGGCTGCTGGCATTACCTTCTTGGCTGGTCTCTGCAAATACTCAAATGCATCCATGGCCTTAGAGACCAGCGAGGGGCAATAGGGATCAACAGTGCATTAAAGTGGCCAGCTGGAAGCTGACACGCCTTGTCCTGACAGCACCAACGCCTTCCCCAGTCTCTGAATTACATCCTCCTGTTCAAAAAAAACCCATCATTTGGACAGGATTGATAGTATCTGATCTTGCTTAGGTGGAGAACATTATCCCTCCACCCTGCTGTATGTTTCCAAAGATCAGCTGAACCCCAGAAGGGTGGGACACGCTGTCATTTCCCCAAAGTCCATCCAAAGGGAATATCTGGAGAAGAGAGCCCTCTGTTATATATGAAGCAGCTGCAAAGACTGGCAGAACAAGCCAGATGATGCCAGAGAGCTGCTGCTGCTAGAGGGGGAGCAGTACTAGCTGGAGTTGCAAGAGCTTAACTTTGGAGGTCAGTCTAGTGCATGTGTGCCCTGATTTCCATCAGCAAGCAGAAAGTGTGAGTCAGCTCCCGGCGTGATGGAAAGTGTGCTTCAGTGCAGTTTTCTAGCTGAACATCACTGAACTCTTAAAATTCAAACATAACCCCTTTTTGTCCAATAGATCTCAAACTAAGCTGAAACTTTTCAACTAATCTGTTTTGAAATCTATAGTTATAAACATGACAGTAGAACCAGCCCTGTTTGGATAAATAGTCTGGGAGAGTTAAACTCCTTCGGATGACGCTTGAAGGAAAAGGCAGCCAGAAATTCAGACCCCAGTCCTTTCTCTTCAGCTGTATCTTATTCCTCCCCAACCCAAAGCTGTAATTCAAGCAGGAAAAGCAGCCCCATGCTCTGCCCTCAGTGCAGCACCATCAGCGCGATACATTCACAGAATCACAGAGTGTTATGGGTTGGAAGGGACCTCCAAAGATCGTCGAGTCCAACCCCCCTGCCAGAGCAGGGCAAAACTAGAGCAGATCACACAGGAACGCATCCAGACAGGTCTTGACAGTCTCCAGAGAAGGAGACTCCACAACCTCTCCAGAGACTCTCCAGAGATGGAGAGTCTCTTCCAATGCTCTACCACTCTTACAGTAAAGAAGTTCTTCCTCGTGTATTGTGAAAGAGCAGCCCAACCCACGTCTGTGAGTTCACTGCGCTGCAGTTTGTATCCCGGCACTAGCCCCAGTGTAGGGGAGCTGGAGCCACCGCCCCACGACTCACCCGTCCTCACAGGACACGTCCACCCTGGCACCGAACCGCAGGTCTGTAAGAACGAGCAGCCTGCCCCCGGGCAGCGCTCCCGGCTCGCCGCAGGACCTCCCTGCCGGAGACCAAGGCCAGAGTTAGCGGTGGAGAGAGAAAAAAGGCTAAATAGACAGACTTAGAGGATTGTACCCAAAGTGTTTTCCTTCCTGAGCTGGCAGGAGCCAGGGGCAGCTACAGGTGAAGGAGCAGATCCCCGTAAGGGCTCTGCACTCACAGAGACCGGCACCCTGCGGGAGGGCAGGGGAGAATACTTGCTGAGATGGTTCCATCTCGATAGATTGGCAGCATGGTACTCGACCGTGACAAGTGTATTGCTGCCACATCGTCAGCCTTAATAACACGTAGATTGCAGAATGAAACACGCTTTGTCTTCATTTGTAAGTTCACTGCTAGAACAGCAAATTGGTGTTTGCCCCGTGCCTATGCCGTGTCCAGATGCAAACCTATTTCCTAACATGAAAAGCAAACCAGATCTGTTCATGCCAGGAGGGAAAAATAAAGAAGAGAAAGAAAACAAAAATAAAATAATAATTTTAAAAAAGCATTATTGATACTCCTGTTGTTCACTCTTACATATGAATGTCAAGGAATATCCATTTAATTTTGTATTAGGCATGTAACTGTTGGGATGATAATGGTTTAGTACTGACCTGGCAGTGCTGGGTTAATGAATGGACTCGATGATCTTAAAGGGCTTTTCCAGCCCAAACGGTTCTATGTTTCTATTCCTATGACCCAGCTGCACATCAGCACACGGGTTGGGAGCAGCTACCTGAGCTGCTCTGAGCTCCACAGCTGCTTTTCGGCAGCAGAGTAGAGCAGAGGTACTCACTCCTGCACAGCTCAGCAGCTTCTGACCACGTCAGGTTTTCAAGGCAGGTGCTGGTGGGGGAACTTTCCGAGGTGTTCTCATAGCCGGGGCGGCAGACGTAGGTCACGTTGGTCCCAACAGGAAAGAAATTAATCCTCTCATCCACCTTGGACAGGGCAGCAAAACTCAGCCTCGTCGGGGCAGCACAGCTCCCTGGCAGTGAAGGAGAGCGGGCCTGAAAGAGCCGCCCACCAGGAAACGTGCAAAATAATCTTGGAACCACAGAAATGCTCCCACTGCAGCACTTGAGGAAAGCTCCTCACAGGTTACTTCTGCTTTCTCACCAGGCTGCTACTCAGCCAAATGCATCTTTTGCAAAGCACGGCTGAAGATGCATTGATTGCACAGGCAAAGCTGTTAGAGGGAAACAAAAGCTCACGTGCATGTGCAGTGGGGTGCGAGCATCCCGAGCTCCAGCCCCTCGATGACAGGCACGGATCCTGCACCCATCAGCAGCTGCGATGAACATCAATGACGGGAAGGGGCTTTGTAGCTTGCTGGGAGGGCTGGTGCCATTGCAGAACAGCTGCCAGAAGGGGCAGAACCTTTCAGCCAAGTGAGCAGCAGGCGAGGGAGCCGTGATGCAGAGAAAGGAGGTATTTACGGCCGCAGGGCTCGGGCAGCTTTGACCAGCGCCCGCCGAGCAGGCACTTCATCGTGTCCGACCTCCCGGGGATTTTGATGGCGCCTTTGATGCACGTGTACGTCACGCTGGATCCGACGGGGAAGCTGCTGCTGTGCTCATTGCCAGACGGTCTGGAGTGGGTCATGTGAGGCGGGGGCCCGCAGTCACCTGTGGCAGAAGAAGACCTCCTCAGGTGAGGACCCTGTTTCCCCAGCCCCAGTGAGCATCCCAGGAATGCGACTGGGCTCACACAGGCTTCCCCTCTGGGAAAATCCAGGGCTGCATCTGTGAGACCATCAAGCAACAGGTCCCTAGGCTTGGGGGTGGTAGCATCACCTCCCTTCAGCACCTGAGCAGCAAACTGGGTTCTGGGCAGGCCTCACTGGTCCATCCCATGCCCCCATACTCACTGTGAGCCACAGGCATGCCTAGGAGCCCCAGCAAGGCCAGAAGCAGCACAGGGTGGCCAGACCCCTGCACTCCACTCAAGGTGCCTGGTTCTCCAGACTTCATTGCAGCAATTTCTGTCCGCCTCCTGTCAAGCACCGTTGGCTCTAAAGGGACTATTTCTGAAGCTGGGAGGAGATACAGCACAACAGCTTCAGCCAAGCCTCTGGAGTCCTGGAAACCTTTCCAGAACACCCACAGAGCTAAACCCTCCAGGAGGGACACAGAAAACAGCCAGGGGTGGGAGACAGCTGTCATCCACAGGCTTGGGTAAAGCCTTCTCCCCCCCCCAAGTGATGGGGGAGTAACTCAACCCTTTTATTTAACCTGAGCGTGGCAGTGAGCAGTCACTAGCCCAGTTTTACCTAAAGCAAATGCTACCAGGGCAGAAGGATCCCCACTCAGCCCCAAGATATATCCAGGGTAGGAAAATGCCTACTTAATTTGCTGGTAGGTAACACAACAGAGACCTTCCATAAGCAGAATTAGTGACACAGAAAATAAAAGCATTTTCCTTTCTGTTTATTAATTTCTTTTCTTGATTGCCTGACTCATTGGTAATGAGGAACGGGTGGGAGCAAACACATCTGTGACTGACTAACCCTCCGAAACATCCTGTCTGACATCAGTCAAGGCTTCTCACACTCCTAGATGCACGTGGGACGTAACACCCACTTCTTAGTCATGCCTGTGGGGTTCGAGCCTCGCGCAGGGAGATAAGACACTTTCTGTTTGCAGTCCCAGGTGAGCTCAGGGCGAGGGGAAGCGAGGTGCCACAGCGGGAGGGGGCAGCCCAGCTCTCCTTGCAGCACAGGGAGAAGTGGAGTAGGTCTGAGAGTGCCTCTCGTTGCAGATCTCCTCACCAGGATGTGGTGATGCGCAGGATGTGTTATCAAAGCATCTTTCTGTGTAAAGATGGGAGACTCTTTCTTCCTCAGGTGTTGTGCTTTAGGCTGTAGTAACAAAGTGACTCAGTTCACTAAAGCGTGCATCTGGCAACGATACACCGCTGTGAAGTGCTTGTGCAGAGTCAAATTCTTCTCCTCCTCCCCCCAAAGCCCTGGCAGCAGCGTGTTGCTGTGGTGCTCAGTGCCCTCAGCCCCGCGGGGGCCGGCCGTGCCTGCTGCAGCTCCCTGAGCACCAGCCCGGCTGCCAGGGCTCAGCTCTCACAGAACAGCCATTGGGCCACACTCAAACTCTGCCTGATTTACAGCCAGGTGATTTACACCCACGGCTACACCTCCCTCTTTGTTGTAATCTGTCAGGGATGGAGTAATTGCTGCATCACAGAGCGAGATAAATTTATCATCATTTATTGAGTAATAAGAATCATTGCTGTCTGATTCTCTACACTTAAACTTATGACATCTATTCTTAGCATTTGCTTGCCAGAAATAGGGAGATGGAAAGTGACACCAGCAAAAATATCTGACAAATACAGTCCTGGGCCAGAAACCTGTTGCCTCTCAAATCCCGGGGTAAGGGAACAGAAACCTTTACAAACACACTTCGTGTATGTAACTGCCCTTAACTAGGTGGATAGAAATCATGCGTTCGATTAACAGGAAATCACACAGTTAAACACTCACTTCACTGCTATTTCTAGATAAAAGAAGTCTGTGACTGCTGTGACAGGCTGAGTTGGGTATGGGCAGGGGGTGCAGCACGTGTGTGAAGCACCAGCTGGAAGATCACAGCAGAAACACCTTCAGAGAGAACCACAGCCACTCATCTCAGCCAGAAGTTTCCTTCTGTGGGCTTTTGTCCCTCTTCTCTCAGCTTAGCACAGTTCATGCAGTAACTCAAAGAAGCTCAGTTTAATTTCTTACAGTGCTTCCTAACCTAGAAAGTGAAACAATATGTTTGTTAAATAGCGACTCAAGCTTGTCAGATTGAATGAAGAAAGCAAGAACTCCTCGATGCTCTGGCATCTAGCACTGGTTAGTGTTTCTGTGGCTATGGACATGCAGGTGTGAACCATAGGCACCAAAAGCCTCCTTATAGATACTGTGACTCCACAAACTCCGTGTTCGCCAAAGGAAAGGTGATCATTGCGGTGCGGAGCAGGACTCACTTGTTCAACTCTTCTAGTTCCACCTTTAGTTTTTTAATCTCCAGAAACAGTTTTTGTATTTCCAGCAGGGTTTTCACTTCTGCTATAGGCACACCGCATTCAGAGACCATTTTAATGTAATGAACCTCTTCGCATATGTCAGCATCACCTTCCTTCTTCTGTTAAAAAGTAAAACAAAACAAACAAAACCCAGGAAAGGCCATAAGATCTCACAGCAGCAGATGGAGAGTCACCCACCCCTCAGCTCTGAGCCCGAACCCTCCCATTTGCCGTGCACTGCCCCGCCACAGACTGCAGCCCTCACTGGTACCATAAAGCAGAAGATTTTAAGAAGTTCAAGCAGTTATTTTTTATATTAGACGTCAGGCAGAATCCACCCAGGAAGTCAGCTGGACTATGGTACTCACACACTTGGGCAACGGTGTCCAGTTGCCGCCAGGCAAGCATGTGGCTGTCCAAGAGTCTTCTAAAGCCATGTCACCTTTGTCTGAAAAGTGGTACCCGGGAAGACATTCAAGAGTAACAGTTGCATTTGCTTGGTACCACATTTTACCTTCCAACGTGCTTTTCACTCTTCCATTGGTCACTTGTGGTGGTAGACACGGAACTGAAAAGAAAACCCACAGCTCAGCAAGAGGGTCATCGTTAGGCAGGTAGGAGAAAAACTACACAGTTTGTGAAGATGGAGCCAGTGCAGGGGAACTTAACTCTGTGGAGCTGTGAAGTCAAACATTAAGCAAAGCTGGTTCCCCAGGCCCTTCAAGAGGGGAATGTGAAGGTCAGAACTGCCCCTGAGAGGTGTCTCAGTTCAGGCATCCCCACACAAGAGTCTGCAGATACGTCTGACATTTGTCAGTAAGAATGTGCACAGAAGAGAAGATCAATAACGATGGTGCCTCCTGACCTGTCCTAGAGCCTCCTTTATATGAGACTGTGAAGAAAAATTCAGTTATTGCCTGATAAGCATCAGCTTTGGGAAGAGTTTCTTCTGTGCAGAGGGGAAAGCACAAGGGGAGCCCCTCCCATTTCAGAAGGTGAGAGCACAGCCAAAGACATGCAGTGGTAAACGTTTGGATATCTATCCCTACGTTGTGGCT